>PVJA010010801.1:0-56295 GCA_004027025.1 Myocastor coypus
ATATATATATATATATATGTGTGTGTGTGTGTGTGTGTGTGTGTGTGTGTGTGTGTGTGTGTGTATATATATATATATATATATATATATATATATATATATACACATACACTTTGTATATAGCTGTTGCTTCCAGTAAAGATATTATTTGGAAATCAGTTTTGCTTATTCATCAAAACTTATTTCCTAATTATCTCCTCCAGCCACAGTTTAAATGAATATTTTTTGTTTAACTAATTTGCTCTTCTGTGTTCTTATAAAAGCCACAATTGAATGCTCTGTAATAGGGCATCCCCTAATTATTAGGCTAGCTTCTAATTAGTATAAATGTTGCCACTTCATCTCATACCTTGTGTGAAACGAGTGGAATATGGAATAATTATCTGAATGTAATCATTTCATATAGAGAAATAGTTTATTTTAGAAAAATATTCATTATGTTAAATGTATTCATTATGTTTTAGGGTTTAGAACACATAAGTTATCCAAATACCAAAAGTTATTAATAACTGGGGGGCAGGGAGAGAGCTCAGTGGAATAAGTGCTTGCCTGTCACGTGCAAGGTCCTGAGTTCAATCCCTGGTACCACCAAAAAAAAAAAAACTTATTAATTGGAAATAAATCGTTTTGACATTCCTTTCTAGCTGTGGTAACCGGTAAGCAAAATTTCTTGGAATATAAATAGGAAAATAATGAACACATTGTGTAAATTAAGGTAATTTGGCATTTCTGTAATTTACGCAAACATCCAAAATCTTTAGGTAATGAATGCCTTATGTTCGAATGTCCATGTACTAATGTTTCAATTGATCAAATATTTGTAGAAAATACTTGCAAATGTAGCTTACTTCTTCTTAAATCCAGGTCCTGCAGTAGACTGGTGGGCACTTGGAGTTTGCTTGTTTGAATTTCTAACAGGAATTCCCCCTTTCAATGATGAAACACCACAGCAAGTATTCCAAAATATTTTGAAAAGAGGTGATGCATTTTCTGCTAATAAACTAGATTCAGTATTTCTTTGTAGATAAAGCAGTGATTAAAAACATTATTTGTGTGTCTGTAGACATACCTTGGCCTGAAGGTGAAGAAAAGTTATCTGATCATGCACAAAGTGCAATAGAAATACTTTTAACCATTGATGATACAAAGAGAGCTGGAATGAAAGGTAAGGTTTTATGTTAATAAACTCTTACTCTTGATTTGTTCAAAATGGTTATTAGTAATAACAATATCAAGTTCTGGTACAATGTTACAGAAAATCTGACAGCTAAATGGTAAAAAGATAGCTCCATTTATTTCTGTCCTCTACATGTACATTAATTTGTGTTTATACCATATTAAAATTCAGTGCAGGCAATTTTTTTTTTGTTGTTGTTGTTGTTGTTGTTGTTGTTGTTGTCTTTTTGAGACAGAGTCTCGCTATGCAGTTCAGGCTGGCCTTGAGCTCCCTTTTGTAGCCCAGGCTGGTCTCGAATTCGCATTGATCCTCCTGCCTCAGCCTCCCGAGTGCTGGGATTACAGGCGTGCACCACCACGCCCGGCTATGCAGGCAAATTTTAATATTTATATATGAAGTTAAATTTTGTGGCACATACCTGTAATCTTAGCACTTGGGAGGCTGAGGCAGGAGGATCAGTGTGAGTTTGAGACCAGCCTGGGCTAGAAAAGTGAGCTCAAGGCTAGCCTGAAGTACACAGTGAGACCCTGTCTCAAAAAGACCAAAAACAATTAAATTTTGTTACTCTCAAGGAAGTATGAGAAACTATTTTAGTTTAGTTTTATAGCTAAAATAGCTCAGCACATAATTGATAGCTCAGCAGATTAGAGCGCCTGCTTAGGCAGATGCCAGGACTGGGGTTTGATACCCACATGCCTTGCCAGGGCTGCCACCAGGGTGTGCTGAGACAGCGACTGAGGCTGGGCATGGTGGTGTGTACCTATAATCCCAGCACTTGGGAGACTGAAAACAGGAGGATCACTATCACTCCAAGCTATGTAGTGAAACCCTAAAGACCCTGTACTAAATACATAGAAAAAAAATTTTTAGAAAATTTTTTAGAAACCTAAACAAACAAATACAGGAATGTTTTATGAAAATCTTTTATAATTTCATTTTTTTTTCTTGTGATACTAGGGATTAAACATAGAAGTGCAATAAAAAAGCATTATTGAGGAAGAAAGAGGAATGGGACGTAAAACAAAGAAACACGCTATGAATTAAGAATGTATACTAATAAAACAGGGCCTGGGGAGATAGCTCAGGGGTACAAGTGCCTGCCTGGCAAGTGCAAGGTCCTGAGTTCGATCCTTCATTCTGCAAAACAATAAAAAAAATAAAAATAAATTACAAAAATAAATAAAATAAAGCATTATTAGCAGAGGCAGGGCAAGAAGATCACAAGCTCAGGGCCAGCCTGAACAGATTAGCAAAGCTCTGTCTCCAAAAAAGGAAATACATTAAAGAGGCTAAGGATGCAACTCAATGGTAGAGCACCCATGAGTTCAATCCCCAGCATAGGCAGAAGTACTATCAGGATATAGCATGTGTGTGGAAACAATAAAATAAAGCATGATCAGTATATATGCAGATATCATCATATGAGAGGATGAAACATAGTGAAGCCTGGCATGGTGGCACACGTGTGTAATCCCAGCACTTGGGAGGCTGAGGCAGGAGGATCAGTGCAAGTTCGAGACCAGCCTGGGCTACAAAAGTGAGCTCAAGTCCGGCCTGAACTGCATAGTGAGACCCTGTCTCAAAAAAGACAACAACAACAACAGAACATAGTGAAGAATGTAAAAGCATCAAAGATGAGCTTCCTGCTAAACTTATGTAGGACAACAGATAAGACTAAAGGCTGCAGTGCTATAAAACGGTGATGAGGTTCTAGAATGAGAACTAGCATTAGCCATGGAAGATGAATAGTAGGGAAGTTTCAGTGAGCAAGAAGCAAAAAAAGTCTTAAGCTTGTATGAGAAGATTTAGGCAGCTAAGAGACACATTTCTGTTAGGGCCAGTCACCTACTTATTCATTTGACAACTATGAACTAAGCACCTATCTTGCCAGGTGATATGCAACATGAAACAACGTGTGAGGTTTGAGGCCAGACAGTACAGTAAACAAAAGTGTAGACCTGGCCTAGTAAGGTAAAAGATATATGCAACACTTTTTCTTTGTAAATCCTGAAAGCAGTACTTACTTAGGTAATGGTATTATAATATGCTGTTTCACTGTATATTTTTCCTAGAACTGAAACATCATCCTCTCTTCAGTGATGTGGACTGGGAAAATGTTCAGCATCAAACTATGCCTTTCATACCCCAGCCAGATAACGAAACAGACACTTCATATTTTGAAGCCAGAAATAATGCCCAGCACCTGACCATATCTGGATTTAGTCTGTAGCATATAAATGTCCTTTCTGTTTAACCTTGTGTTATAGAATAAGGTCCATAATTATTTACTCTGCTAGATATAAAGGGGATAAATATCACTATTTTACCTGGGTTATTGGGTTTTAATATAATAGCTTTTGCAGAGGTAAAAAATTATAAGGAATATAACCAATAATTTATCTTAGTCTCTATAAATGTTTAAAGTTCTTTTGATCATATTTATTTTGTTAATTGCACTTTATGAAAAAGTAAAGCATCAATAAATCTAGAATGACACTATTGCTCTATATAGTGAGCTATAAGCTGTTTTCTGTTTCTCTGTTGACTTGTCCATCATTCAGTTTGATATTAAAATAACACATGTACAATTCCATTTCAATATAAATTACCTGTATAAGATGCCTGCAAAAACTGGTCTTAAGGGTTATCACTTATGATATGATAACATTTGTATCCTCAGAAATGTAGCTAGAAGGAATTCTTCACTCATTAAAATTGTTTCGGTAATGAAGATTAAACAAAAGGAATAAAGTTTTAGCTTGCTTTATTAGTGACAGTTTTGCCGCCTTGATTGTTTTTGGTGCTTGCCTCTTCAATATCTGTTTAAAGTAATACTAGAAAGGTTAAGTGTGACATACAGCTCATAGGTCTTATCTTAAACTTATTAAAACTCCCAGCATACTTAATCTGTAAAGAAGGGAAAGTTCAAAGTTAAACACACCACAAAGTCTTCTCCTACAGTAACCCATCAAGTATAATTACTCCTTTTGCACAGTGGTATTAATGGTTTTATTCTCCATTGCCACCACAGAGCCCTGTGAAATGTGGCTAACAAAGATAATGAAGTAGAGCATTACAGTGAAGCCAGGTGTGGTGGTGCATCTTGTAATCCCTACAATAAAGACACAGAGGTGAGAGGATTACTGCAAGTTCAGGACCAGCCTGGGATACATAACAAGTTCAATATAGTGAGATCCTGCTTAAAATATAAATAAAGTAGCCAGACGTGGTGGCTCACGCCTGTAATCCCAGCACTTGGGAGGCTGAGGCAGGAGGATTGGTGCCTGGGCTACAAAAGTGAGCTCAAGGCCAGCCTGAACTGCACAGCAAGACCCTGTCTCAAAAAGACAAAAAAAAAAAAAAAAAAAAAAAAAAAAAAAAAAAAAAAAAAAAAAAAAAAAAAAAAAAAAAAAAAAAAAAAAAAAAAAAAAAAAAATATATATATATATATATATATATATAAATAAAGTAGTGTTATAGTTATATATAAACATTTTTTTAATTTATTTTTTTCTTGTTTCAGAACCTTTGTTTTTTTTTTTAATTTTTAAATTTTATTTATTTTTTCTTGTTTCAGAACCTTTGTTTGTTTATTCATTCATTTTTATGGCCGGCTCAGCCCGCCCCAAGGGCAGGGCTGGCGCAGCATGTGGTGCTGGGGATCGAACCACAGTCCCTGAAGCTACCCAAGCTTTCCCAAGCAGGTGCTTTAGACCACTGAGCCATCCCACCAGGCCCTATAGTTATATATAAATAAAGATGTATCACTATAATCAATGCTATATAATTGAAATGATGTTTTAATGATTTCACTGAGCTTGCTTTACTGATGCCTATTTAGATTTATCAACCCCAGTCAGCTCCCAGTGTTTTTGTTGTTGGTTTGGTTGATTCAGTTCCATTCAGTTTGGTTATGTTCAGTTTGCTGAAATAGTATCTCATCAAGTACTTCAGACTGGCCTTGGATTTACAGTGATCCTCCCGACTTAGTGATCCTCCCAAGTGCTGGGATTATAGGCATGTGCCACCAGGCCTAGCTCCATAAAGTTGATAACAAGGATTTAATCTTCTCAGTAAGAATTGGAGGAATGTTCTATAGGAAACTTAATCACCCCAAGAGATCATGTAAAATATCCAAAGATGTGGCACAGTGTTGCTAACTTTAAATGGCTCTTCCAGAAAGCCCATTAGTTGGTTCTAATCCACACTCTGTCTCCAATCACATTTGTTTCCTAAATATGAAGAGATATTCAAGTATTATTGGATACCTAAGGAAAGTCTCATAAAAGAGACAAAGCTAGAGGTGTTGCTCAGTGACACATTTGCATGGCATGTGTGAGCGTCTGAGTTGAAACTCCATTGCAGGAAAAAGGGAAAAAAAGAAACCAAAATGGGAAAATGCACACAACAAGCTTCAAAAGTATTATCAATAATATTACCAGAAATTTTAAAATTTCTTTAAAACCTATGGTAATAAAGCTAAATAGAGGGGTTGAAAGTTGAAGAAATCTGCTGCAAAATAGAGTAAAAAGGCATAGGAAAACTAAGAGAGAAGATAAACTTGAAGGACACAATTAGATCCAGGATCCAAATAATAGAATCTCCAGACAGAACAAAGATAACTATAAAGTAAATCAAGTACATGTTCAGCCTGAAAAAGTTTACAGATTGCAAGGGCAAATGCCCAGCATGGAAAAGGAACCCTGATAAGATGGATTGGTTACTGTCCCCAATCCATCTATCCTATCTGTTATGTAATAGTACAGTGTTTTCACTAGAGTGGTGGGATCATCCTGAACCTGGCCACATGACTTGTTTGGTTAAATGAAAGATTCGTAGACATGCATGTTGGTCCTAGAACAAAGGGGAAAACCACAGAGAACTAAATGCAGGCAGTGGACTAACTGCCAAACCTAGTTGAGCCTACTATAGGCTCAGCTTACCCACAAATTCATGAGCAAGGGAACAGTACTTACAAAGGAATGAGCTTTGCCATCACTGGTTACATAGCATTATTTTTGCAACAAGTATCTTTCATATACACACCAAAGTATGCATGAGGGTCCAAAGGGGAAGAAAAACAAGCTTTGTTTAAGCATCTGACACATCAAACTTTGCAACAGTTACAACTGGATTTAAAAAGGCAATAGCAAGTGGGGTGTAGTGCTGCGCATACTATAACCATAGCACTCTTGGGAGGCTATGGCAGGAGGTTGAAGCATGTCTGAACTGCACAGCAAGCTCAAGGACAGCCTGTCTCAAGATGATAGAAAATTGCAGTATCTTCAAGTTTCTGAAAGGAAAAATAAAGATACTTGAACACATGCAAAGTCCTGAAAATGTACCTTCTAGTGCCCTTTCTCATAGATCAGTGGTGGTGATTCTTTTAGAGGTTAAGTACCCAAACTTAAGCCAAAAACTCACTTTTTATCATTAAGTACCAACATCTTTTGTCTTAAAAACAAACTGTCATAGACTCTGGAAGTTGTGTTCTAACAAAAGATCCTCCAAGGAAGGCAGGGATGTAGCTCAGCAGCACAGCACTTTACTGGGAAGCACAAAGTTCCAAGTTCAATTCCTGGTGCACACCCCCTTGTCCCCCAAGAATGTTGGTGCAGCATGAGCATAGAAGGTAAGCTATATACCAGGCACAAGGGGACAGCGAGTCTAGAGCAGGTCGGAGCCTTCAGAAGTCCTCTTCAGATGTATGAAGTTGATAGGATTTGTGTTTGGATTTTTTTTTTTTTTTTTTTTTTTTCCTTGACAAGCTTTTACTATGAGGTGCAGACTGTCCTTAAACTCACTGTGTAGCCCAGGCTGGCTTCAAACCCACTAATCCTCATGCCTCAGCCTCCTGAGTGCTGGAATTACAAGTGTTGCCACCATACCTGGCAGGTTTGATGAGTTTTTAAACAAAAGGAATAATTAGGGATTGGACTATTATATATATATATATATATATATATATATATATATATATATATATATATATAACACCAAGCAAATAAAAAATAAGTCCCCCAATAATAAAAATATGCTTAAGAAAGGATACAGTCATTATAGTTTAATCTTAGCTGGGAATAGTGCTTACACAGTCCTAGTTCTGTGAACATTAATGTAACCATAATTTCAAAAGTATGTTGGGAGGCAGTTCTCCACAGCTCTCATGTATTTTCTGCATATTGTGAGGCACAGGCTGGCCTTTATTCTAGACTCTTCAAGCAACCTTGTATGGTACACATCTTTGAAAGACACAGCATCCATTGGAGAAAATGGCAGGATATTTGTCTTAAAAATGTCTCAGGAGTACAGTCTTGCTGACTACTAATTTGGGCTCATCTCCCATAATACCCTTCACTGCATGTGCAGTTGTCATCTATCCATGTTTTGTTATGACAACTGTCACTAGAACTGGTATGCTGGCTACTGCTATGATTTCAGGTGTGATCTGAATGTTCGGCTTCTATATGCATCCATGAGACTGGCGTGCTAACTTGGTTTTGGCAAACTGCATTCGAAAGGTAAAGAAATGAAAAGGGATACACCTCAGAAGTGAATATAACAATTTGAAAAATAACAGCATCTTTAGTTTTGGAGGTGGGAAATTAGCACAATTCCTAAAATAAAAGTCAAGAAACAAAAATTCAAACATACTCAAAACCTTGAAGGTTTTAAAAAGAATCCAAAATAATAACTATTAGCCTCTGAGGAAGTAAAACAATGTAAAATCTATCAAAGGGATATTATCCAGCAAGTAAGTGAAAAGGACTGGCTTTTGTTTAAAAAACCTGTACTTCAACACAAAACTTTCTATTGTCTGTCTCATCACAGCATTTCCAAATCTCACAAAAGGATGTTAGAAAAAAAAGGGGGGGGGGTGTTAGATGTCCTATCCTACTTCTATATAACTACTGACAGTGAAATAATCAAATCTGTCATAATTAATCGTTATTCACTAGAAAACAGCACTGTGTGTGCATTTTATGTGTGTGACCTTACAAGGTACTATCTCAATTAATAGATGGAGAAATTGAACAATTTAAATTACTTCCCCGTACTCATTAGAATGTGTCAAAGCAGAATCCAAATCTGGTCAGACTGGCTCTCCACAGCTTGCACACAGCTGTAAGAATCAAGAACTTCCTGTGCTGATCAGGGCTATGCTGGCAAGTGTCAGCTACTTTCAGAAAAGAAACTTGCACCCCATGGAAACAAAAGTTAAATGGCTCAAGGGACTGGCATTCCTTACTGCCTCTTTAAATTGTCTACATTTGGGACTGGGGAGATAGCTCAGCAGTCTAAGTACCTACCTGGCAAGCACAAGGACCTAGGTTTGATCCTCAGTATTGCATGTCATGCCAGCCCCATAACCCTAGGGGCACCATGCCAGTCACTGAAACTGGGGATGGTGGCACACAGTTGTAATCCCAGAGCTAGGGAGGCTGAAACAGGAGGATCACTACAAGTCTGAGCTGCATAGCAAAAGATCCTGTATCAAATAAATGAATAAAAGATTTTTTAAAAATAAATTGTCTACATTCCTAAGTACTGGCCTTATTAAAGGTACTCCAAGGTAGCAAAAGATGTGGCCTTCAGAACCTCTAGGACAATGTAACTATCCAGCTAAAAAAAAAATGCAGAAACAATGAAATACAACATTCCTATCACACTGATAGAACCAACTACTAAGATATGCATCAATTGGAGCTCCATTCATTGCTAGTGGAGATGTAGCTGGCAATTTCTTGCAAACTAAGCACTTTTACTACAGAATTCAGCAATCCCTGGTATTTACCCAAATGAGTTAAAAACATGCCCACACAATAATCTACACACAGATTGCTACTAAGTTTTATTCATACATAATTGCCAAACTTGAACCAATCAAGATGTCCTTCCAGGGATGAAAGAATTAACTGATATATCCTTACAATGAAATTTTATTCAGTACTAAAAAGAAATGGAGGGCCCGCCAAATAGCTCAGCAGATTAAAGTGCCTGCTTAGGCAGATGCAGTAGCCAGGGTCCAATCCCCAGGGCATACTGAGACGCTTGAGAGGCTGAACACAGGCAGATCACTATGAGTCCAATCTATGTAGTGAGACCCTTAGACCCTATCCTAAAATACAAAAAAAAAAAAAAAATGGGAGCTGGGTAGGGTGGCACATATCTGTAATCCCAGCACTCAGGAGGCTAAGGCAAGAGGATTGCCATGAGTTTGAGGGCTAGCCTGGGCTACAGAGTGAGCTCAAGTCCAATGTGCAGTACACAGACTCTGTCTCAAAAAACCATTTGTGTGATTTTAGTCTAAATATATGCATATATGTATGTATGTTAGTTGCGATTGAATCCAGAGCCTCTACACTGAGCTACCTGCTGGGCTTTTTTATTTTCCTATTTTGTATTTTTTTTTAATGGCTGGCTCAGCCTGCCCTGAGGGTGGGGCTGGCACAGTATGTGGTGCCAGGGATCAAACCTCAGTGCTTTAGACCACTGAATCATCTCACTGGCCCTTATTTTCCTATTTTGATGCAGGGTCTCAGTAAGTCACTAAATTTTCCAGGCTGGGCTTATACCTATGATCCTACTTCACTGATTTATTAGAGTGATGGGATTGTATGTACCACCATGCCCAGCCTTTAACTATTTTTATAGACAAAAGTGATACCACTTCTAGTCAATGAGATGTGAAAAGGAATCTCCTAAGTGAGACTCTCAAGAAAGTTGAAGGGCAGACAGGGATTGCCAGATAGCTCAGTTGGTTAAAGCACACCTTTCAGCAAAGTCTCTCAGGGGCCACCTGGGAGCGCAGTTCAATCCTCTGCCCAACATGAAGCATGAGACCTGCCCTTAAGGCAGCCTCAGCCAGAAAAAAAAAAAAAAAAAAAAAAAAAAAAATTGGGTGGTCTGGGGAGATAGCTCAATGGCATAAGCACCTGCCTAGCAAGCACAAGGTCCTAAGTCCAATTCCCGCTCAAAAAAAACAATAAAAAGGTTGAAGGTTTCCTGACCACATCAGGCAGAAAAACACCACTGAGAATTGCCTTCTGCCATTCACTCTCCACATTGGTGTACTATAGAGGTAGATACACAGCAGCCACTGTGCAGGCAAGAGGAGAAAAGCTACACATTTAAGTGTGGTAAAATGGAAGACAAGGAGAGCCTAAATTCCAAAGCACACAGTGAAAGACCTCACCAGCCCAAGATTTCCTGCACAGGAGAAAAAAATCTGTTCAGCCTAGCCACTGCACTCAGGTTTCTAATATATACAGCATAACACAGATGTCTCATATGTTACAAATAGCTATTTTACCAGTATCTGTAGAACTGTTACCTATGTATTAAAACAGAAAACTCATCAACTCCACCTAAGACCAATGGTATTTATCAAGATGAACGGTCAACGGATCCCTGAGACTATGGTAACCTATTTATTTGGTATAAAAATTAAAGATTTTGATTAGATAATATTCTCAACCAGATAACTAAGTTAATTTCATCCAACTTTTTGATTTTATCAAATTAAATCAAACAGCATGGTTTTATTTAAGAGTCCGGATCAGTTTATATGAATTCCTGCTATTCTCATTTCTTCCTTGGCACATAATTGACAAACAAACAGTAACGTAATAAAGCCCATACCATTTCTCATTAACCTTTTATTTATAACTTAGTTTTACAATAAACAAAAGAATTTGATCATTAAAAAAATATTGTAACTGTCAATTTAAAATGAGTTTCTTGTTAAACAAAGCAGAACACTATACCTTATAATTACATCTGTACTTTTATATACAAGAACTGTGTGCAAAGTGCTTTTCAAACTATAAAATAAGACTTTGGAATAAGATAAAAATGGTTATCTCTAGGCGTTAGCTACCCTTGACTGCATATAAGTAGTCACAACTCTTTACAATCTTAATTAGCAAGAAAAGAACCAGCATTCTAATACCAAATTCATATCTAGCTTTTGAAGACAACCCCTATCCACAGGTCTAAACTTTATTTATACATATAATTTACTTACTTGCTTCATTTTTTTTCCTAAATAGAGGTCAGCTTTAAAAAAAAAAAAAAAAAAAAAAATAATATATATATATATATATATATATATATATATATATATATATATATATATTAGTAACTCCTTTCAGACACATTTTAATCAAGATGAAAATAAAAAAAAAAAAACAAGTTTCATGAAAGAATTTAGGGACAGCAAATTGTGTCATCACATTTTTCAATAGGCAAAAAATCACCCTTTATACTAGACATGGATTATTTCTGGCTCTCTTAACACTCTGAATACATGACACTAAACCCAACACCATAATATCTAAAATTCTTAAAAATTATTTGCTACAAAAGTTTTTTCTTGATACAGGGTCTCATTATACAAACCAGGCTTGTCTTAAACTCACAGCAATCCTCCTGTCTCAGCCTCTCAATTGCTGGGATTACTTTAAAGCATAAAGTATACCTAAGTGAGTAAGGAACTTTAGTAAGTATTCAGAAAGAATTACTCTCTAGGTAAAGTCATAAAGGATCTAAACAACAGTTTTCATTTTTATTCAGGTGAGAGGTGAGATGCAGGGACTTAAAATTTCTGAGTTGGGCATGCATTTTTTCGTATGGAAGCCAATGGCTGGTCAGTTTGTAACTCCTTCCAATACCTTTGTACATAGGTACAGCGAATATTACCCCCAAAGAAAAAAAGTGAGGCACTAAGAGGTTGAGTCTAGTCTACATTGTTTACCAGTTGCAGAAAAGTGATTTTCATGTTTCCTTTTTTAAAGTTTTGTAAAAATAGTATAAATGTTTTCATTTACATTTCAAAGCACCCTATGAAGCAGACACTAGATATTCTCAATTAAAGGAAAAATCAAAATGAAGGAATAAACCTATATGACTGAATTAAAATCTTAGTAGTTATCTGAAGCTTCAGAATACATTTTTAAAACCGTTAAGCTCGTTTTTTCACCATTACCATGAGCAGGTTATATCTATTCTGTGAATCACTTTAAAAACAAAAGCCAGTACAAAGGACTGCAAAGTTAAATAATGAGGCCTAAATTGATTTGTGAATGGCCACATAAGATTATATGCAGGCTTCAGTGTGACTGCAGAGATTTTCCAGCAATTTTCTACTGCTTGACACAATTCAGTGACTGATAGAAAATCAATGTGCCCTCATCTGAAATTCACTATTTTGGTTTCAGTTATTTGAGACAGAGTCTTGCAGTATAGTTCAGGCTGCTGTGAATTCACTGTCTAGCTCAGGCTGGCCTCAGACTTGTAGCAGTCCTCCTGCCTCAGCTTCCCAAGTGCTGGGACTATAGGCATGTGCCACCACATCCAGCTTGAAATTCACTCTTGGTTTGTTTTCTTTCTCATATTTAATTTACAAAATAAAAAAATAGTCCCTTATAAATCTGATCTCATCATAACTGTACCTTGGAAAAGCAGCTTATAATTCTCTATGGGATATAATCAGGTAAACATGTTACCAAACAATAATCAATAATTTAATATCCTTTAAATTCAAGCATAGGGTAAATTGATGTATGCTACTTATAATTTAGTTGAGATTGATTATTCAAGTATCAGAAATATTAGTCCTTAAAATGTTACCATTCTATAGTGCAAAAAATATATATGTATATATGTACACAAAACAAACTACTAGATAACAGAAAAGAAATGTAATTAAGCTTTTCTTGTGAGCTCCAAATCCATGTCATTCTGAGGTCATCTAGGCCCAGCAGTCTTCTTGAGCAAAACATCATTTTCTTCAGTTCAGTTTTCTTTAAAAAAAAAAAAAAAAAGTAAAACCCAATTTTGTGTAAGTATAGATGCAACCTAAATATGAAACACTTCCAAAGAATGAATAATGTATCATTCCAGTTGGTCCTTTTGAAATTCTTTTGTCTGTCCAGTAGGAAAGGCCTACTTGCAGATGCTGAAATTATCAAAACAGCATTTAATTTCATGTTGGGGACTGAACCCAGAATCATAGCTCTATCAATGAGGCATACCTACAGCCCTGGAGCAGAAGGGTTTATTATTTTTTGTTTTGGTTTGGTTTTTTGTGAGTTTTATACTACTAGGGATATTGAACTTTGGGTGCCTATACTAAGGTACAGTATCCCCAGCCTTTTTCTATTTTTTGTTTTGAGACACAATGTTACTAAATTCCTCCAGAGTCCCAAAGTACTAGGATTAAAGATATGCACCACCACACCTAACTTCTGTTTTTAATAAATAACTTAAATCTATATTTCTCCTCTTGTCTAAATTCTCATCCTTTTCTAACTGGCTAACTAAGTAAGATTTGGAGGAATTAATACATAATTTTATCGAAAAGGAAAAGCTGTGAAATAAAGCCTAACAATCTACATTACTCCTTTAATCAACACATATCATGTAGCTATTTTTTTCCAGATACTGTAGCAGCCACCAGGGATTCAAAGATAAATGAAACAGATCCTTACCCTTCAAAAGATCTTGGTTTATTGATATATCACCCAAAAGCTAGGTATACGTAACATGGTGATTGTTCTTGGGTCTTTCTTCTTCTTCTTCTTCTTCTTTTTTTTTTTTTTTTTTTTTCTTTTGTCTTTTTGAGACAAGGTCTCGCTATACAGTTCAGGCTGACTTTGAGCTCACTTTTGTAGCCCAGGCTGGCTTCAAACTCACACAGCCTCAGCCTCCCAAGTGCTGGGATTACAGGCATGCGCCACCATGCCTGGCTGTAACATAATATTTATTACTTATTTTTTTTATCTTTTATTTCTTTTGTATAGGCCACAGGGTCTCACTATGCAGGTTAGACTCATACTGATCTTCCCATCTCAGCCTCCCCAGTGCTGGCATTGTAAACATGTGCCACCACACCCAGTTTCAATGGCCAGCATGTTATGCAGTACTAGGGATTGAAGCCAGGTCCTTGTGCTTGCCAGGCTTGCCAAGACTGCTAAGCTATCTCCCCAGCCCCTGAAATGATGTTTTTAATGACAGCAGAGTGAAAAAGGGTAGGCTTATTAACATAAATGATAGCAATCACACAGGACCTAAATTCTGTGAATTCTTCCATTCCTCTGCTATAAAATTTCCAAATCTTCCCCAGCATTCATGATATAAAAGTGTTTGAAATGCTCTCATTACAGATTCATTCCCCCTGTGTAGAATATTCTTATGCAACCCCTCTTCACAATAGTGATATCTGAAGTAATCTGATCATTCTTTATGCAAGGCAGAAATCCTCTTAGTTACACCTGCTTGGCATGAGTGCCACTTTAAATAACCAGATCAGCTGTCAGCAAACAGGAGGAGATTCCTACAGCAGAAAAACACAGGCCCTGGAGCAACTGAAATGGTTAGCAAAAACTAAGACAGATGGGAGTGGTTCTAAAGATAAAGTCCCTGAATGAAGTTCTAACAGAAATATTAACTGATGAACATGCTGCTAAAACACTGATAAATTTGCAACACTTATCAAAATCCATGGCATAGTTTGCAATACATGGTTCCTTGCAGATTTTATTATAATCTTTTAATATACTAAAATAAATACAAATCACTAGCTGCAGAACTTTAGAATATTTTTTCAGGCTCTGAATGAGACCTTCCTCTGGTTGTTTATGTGTATTAGTGAACTTGCAAAATGGAGAGTAAGAGTGTCATCTGGGCAGAAAACAACAGAAAAGGGAATAGGAACTAATTCTACCATTCCCCTCACCCAGAACACTCTATGCTGATTGTAGGTTGAGAATCTTTTAACATAAACAATGAACATTTGTAATGATTCATCTAAGTAATTCATCATCAAATAATGATTTTCTAGAACATATGGGCTTTGGCCTCAGGTTATCACTGACAAACTCAAGACACTTTCACAGATTCCCGTCAATTATTCTCAGATCTATCTCATCACAAATTACAACTCCAGCTCTCATGTTAAAGTAAGCCCTAATTCTAGACAGTTAACACTAGACTGAAATCTTTCTGAAATACTGATGTTCACATTTGAAGTTGGACAGAAAGATAGCAGTCCTTGTTTGCTACCTCTCCACTGTCCACTATATCAACAAAAAGCCCAAGCAACATTTCAGAGAGTAAGTACATTTTTTATAAGCCAATAAATTTAAGAAATATATAGTCACGATTTTGTATAAATCAAAGGTATACAAATCTATCACATGCTACTAAGTGAAATTTTGTTTTAAGCCTAACAAGTACTTAGATTTCATTTGCAGAGTAGTTCTAGTCTTAGGATCAGTACAGACTGTTCAATATGACACTATATCTAGAAAATGGATTTGTCCCCCTATTTGCTGGCTAATGATTTTTGTCTACTATGGGTTATAAAAGTATATACACCATTTCAAATGATACAACTATAGTGTTACCTTCTCCTTCTTTGGTAATATAAATGCACCAACCACTGGGCAATAAAAGGCCATATAATAGCAAAAGTTAATGCACCAGGAGACATCTCAAAGGGCCACCAAGATGGTCTCTGAGAAAATAAAATAAATGTATCAATAATCAATTCAACACTGAATGTATAAACTTAAAAATATAAATAACTTTAAAAATATAAAACCAGTAACAAATCTCACTCCCATGATGCTACATTTCAAAGCATAATTCAATAAGGCAGATTTGCATAAGTACTTCAGACTTAAATGCCCTATAAGTATTCAGTACAACATACTGAAGTATTCAGTAAAGCATGTGCAATGCTTTAAGTATCTCATATACTCTAAATGTATTCTAACTCATTTGAAAATCTAGCCTTCAAGAGTCAGAAAAATTTCTTACCTGTAAGGAATGATTGCTGGACTGTGATGCTGATAATTTTGCCTATAAACAGGAATGAAATGACTTAGCCTTAATGAGATGAAAATATACATAGTAATTTTTCTATTTCCTAAACAACTTATTCTAGTTTTCTGCTGTTTGTCTTAATTATTCTGAGTCAATATTGATCAAAGGACAGTCTAAAACTGTGAGTAAAATAATTACCTTTGATACTTTACACTTTAAATGTTCAAATTATTAAAAAAAAAAAATCAACATTAAATCTCAAATCCAGTGGCAACCCATTCAGGTCCCCCTTCTGATCCTCTCTCAGACAGAAGCTTTCTTTCCCCCAATAAATATTCTGGTCTAAAAAAAATCTCAAATCCACTTAAGCCCTGACTTCTTTTTTTTTTTTTGGCAGGACCAGGGTTCAAACTCATGACCTTGCATTTGCCAGGCAGGCACTTGTGCCACAGAGCTATCTCCTCAGCCCCAAGCCCTGACTTCTTAAACAGTCTTATGATCTACTCAATTCTTAACTGCCTTGGAGCCGGGGAGATAGCTCAGGGACACAAGTGTCTGCCTGGCAAGTGCAAGTTCGATCTCTGGTTCTGAAAAAAAAATCTTTTCTTAACTGCCTTGCTTCCATACAAACCACAACATAAAAAAATTTGAGAACTGAGGCCTTGATAATTAAAGACTAAAAACACTATGCAATGATTGGTTTTTGCATTTCATGAAAAGTTATAGCACAAAATATTTGATAGATAAGAAATTAACTAGTGGTATTACAGATTATTAAATCTGTAATCTGCATGCCTGTAACACCAGCACTCAGTAGCTGAGGTAGGAAGACTGTCATAAGTTCAAGGCAAGCCTGAACTACATAGTAAGACTCTGTCTCAAAAAATAAAAAAAAATTTTTTAAATCAATCAAGTAAAAAAAAAAATCAGGACATTAACATTTTAATTTGGCTGATTCCATAGACAAATTTGCTTAGATGTAAGACATATCAGAGAAAACAATGCTTGCAAGCAACTCAAAATTAAATAGCCAAGGAAGGTTCAACTTTGTAACTTAGGAAACTGCTTTCTGTGTAGAAGTAATAACAACCTGAAAGGCCGAGCAAGGGATGGAGCATACTGCCAAACTCAAGGAACAGCTACAAGGTCAGCAGAGTAAGAACAGGAGAAAGTTGAGTAAATAAGTTCTTAAATTTCTTTGTTGTACTGTAGCTTGCAAATGAAACTAATTGAAATGCCCCTGAAATCTGCATTAATCTATACAGAGCATTGAAGTACTAAAATGCTAACTTATAATTCTTGTATACTCAACCTGAATGCTCAAAATGTAAAAAGGATGAAGACCAGGTAACGAATATGCTGTTAGTTGTAATCCTGCTTTGTAGATACACTATATTCAGTCGAAAATTGATCTGTGGTTCTTCTCCAGAATACACGTAGTAAAGGGTAGACTTATAAACTTCGGGCTACCTAATGTTATATCAGTCAGTGTTATATCAGTCTAGATGGCCAAACTACAATATGACAAATATAACTACCTATTCTGCATTAACGCAACTACTATTAACATATGCTAGGAATGAGTGAAAACATAAAAGGAACCATGCATGCATCTTTTTCTAAGAAAAAAATGATCTGGAACAGCAAAGGAATATTTCTTATTAGTAACCAGCATGTTTAAATTTTAATTTATTTTTCCACTATTTAAGATGTTTTTGCCAGGCATGATATCACACATCTGTAATCCTAAAACTCAGCTGGCAAGGCACAAGGATCACTATGAGTTCAAGGCCTGTCTGAACTACACAGAGAGACCTTGTCTCAAAAAAAAAAAAAAAAAAAAAAAAGGTCTTTGCAGTGCTAGGAACTGAACCTAGGATTTTCTCAATGAGCTACATGCATCTGCAGTCCATTTTGTTTTGAGCCAAGGCCTCACTAAGTGACTAAACTGCCTAGGCTGAACTCAAACTTGCAGTCCTCCTGCCTCAGTCTGCCAGAGTCCTGGGCAGTCATACACCTAATGTCTGGTTTTACCTAAAGTTTGTTTTGGCTTTACAGATATTTACTCATAAGTATCAAGTAGCTTGTATATAGCTTTGACTTATATAGACATCTATTTCATCATTTCACTTCACTATTATTATTACTACAAGTTATTATTAAACAGTGCTAGGAATCTGTACAGCTATATGCATGCTTGACAAGCACTGTACCACTTAGCTATATTCCCATCTCTTCCCAACTTTATTTGTCCTTTTGAAAGGGAAAATCTCATATAACACAGGTTAAGCACCCCTACTCTGAAAACCAAAAATCCAAAGTGCTAGAAGATCTGCTGAAACTTTGCCAGTATGATACTCAACAGTTTGACATGTTTTAGAATTCTGTAGCATTTCTGACTTCAAATTTCTTGATGTTCTACTGGTAGTCTGTGGAAATATTGCAAAATCTGAAATACTTCTGGTCCTAACCATTTTGAATAGAAAGGCTGAGTCTGCAGAAATCATTGCAAAGGAAATAAGGTGACCTATCTTTGCCTGTAAGCCAGAGGTTCTCAACCTGTGGGTCGTGACCCCGGCGGGGGTCGAACAACCAAAACATAGGGGTTGCCTAAACCCATCAGAAAATGTTACTTATTTGGAATTGCAGTTTTGAAATAGCCACCAAAAATTATTTTTTGGTTTGGGGTCACCACAACATGAGGAACTGTATTGCAGGGTCATGCCATTAGAAAGGTTGAGAACTACTGCAGCCTTTCTTCTTTTAGTATTTTCTCCAGAGACAGCTCCCTGGCTCGATTCATAACAGAAAGGCAACAGGGCATGGTGGCACACACCTGAAATGCCAGCACTCAGGGAGCTGAGGCAGGAGGATTGCTGTGAGTTCAAGACCAGCTTGTACTACAAAGTGTGCTCAAGGCCAGCCTGAACTGCATAGCAGGACCCTGTCTCAAAAAGAAAAAAAAAAAAAAAAAAAACCTGAGACCAGCGATATAGCTCAGCAGTTTATGGACCTGCCTGGCAAGGGCAAGGTCCGGAGTTCGATACCCAGTACCCCCCCATACAAAAAAAAGCAAAAAACAACAACAGAATGGCAATCTGCCACAGTTGAAAGATCACTACAGGATAACAGATGAAAGGACTCTATTCAATGCTTTGCAACTGATTAGTTATACACTGTCTTTTCCTTTCTTTGTTTTATTTTAATGAGACTTGGGATTGAACCCAGGTTGTTGTACTGAGCTGTATTCTGAACTCATTTTAGTTTCTATTTTGAGATAGTTCCTAAATTACCCAAGCTAGACTCAAGCTTGCATTTCTCCTTCCACAGCCTCTTAAAGTACAAGGATTACAAGACTGTGCCATCACATCAAGCTCTTAGTGTTTGTCTGTTTGTTTTTGTTTTTGTTTTTGTTTTGCGGAACTTGGGATCAAACTCAAGACCTTGCCCTTGTCAGGCAGGCACTTGTGCCCCTGAGCCATGTGCCCAGCCCCTTGGTCAGTCTTTTCTAAAACAGTGGGGTTTTTTTGTTTTTTTGTTTTTTTGTTTTTTTATTTTAGGGAAGGGTCTACAGGGTGTTCAGGGTCTCACTACTAGATCAGACTCAGAGTGATCTGTCTGCTTAGAGCTTCCCAAGAGCTGGGACTACAGGCACCTGCTACCACATCCTGTCTCAACTGCCCTCTCAGTGAGCCCCTGGGGCAGGGTCAGCAGGGCAAGCATGGCACAGCCCCTGTGCCTACCTGCAGGTGCTTTCATCCCCTCAACTATTTGGCCAGCCCTCTAAAACAGTATTAAAAAAAATAATAATAAAATAATAAGAAGAAGAAGAAAAAGAAGAAGAAGAAGATAAAATAAAACAGTATTTTTTTTAAAGAGGTCCTTTTGAATTTTTTAAAACAATTACTAAAATTTATGAAAGTCTGTGAAAACTTGTGGCCTGTGTAACTCTGGTCAAGAGAGAGGGCCAGGGAGACAGCTCAGTAGTCTAAATGCCTGCCTGCCAAGCTCAAGGACCTGTGGAGTTCAATCCCTGGTACTCTATGCCTTACCAGCAACCAGGTATGGTGGTGCATGCTACAACCCAGTGTTGGGAAGGCTGAGATAGGAGGATCACTATGAGTCCACAAACTATGCAGAAGACCCTATATCCAATAAAATTTTTTAAAAAAGGAATGGCACATGCCTGTAATCCCAGAACTTGGAAGACTGAGGCAGGAGGATCGGTGTAAGTTCAAAACTAGCCTGTGCTACAAAAGTGAGCTCAAAGCCAGCCTGAACTGCATAGTGAGACCCTGTCTCAAAAAGACAAAAAAAAAAAAAAAAAAAAAAAAAAAAAAAAAAAAAAAAAGAAGAAGAAGAAGAAAAAGAAAGAGACTACACATGACTCTACAGGATTAAAAAGTGGAAGAGGATGGTAAGGCAAAGTTGGAAGCCTACCTGTGAAGCAGTTAGTGTTTCCAGTTTATGGAGCCTCTGCAGGACGTTCTGCATGTCTTCCTGCAACCGCATGAGCACAAGAGCAATCTGCTCATTCAGGCTGACTCGTGAGCCCCTGTCTGAGCCCCAGCGCTCCCCATCACCTCCACTTCCCATTTGTCGGCTCTTGGTCCCTTCACTCAGATGTGGTATCCTATGTCCTATTTGGAGAGATCAAAATAAGTCATTTTTATTCGATGTACTTTCAAGTACTTTTTGAGATCTAATCTCCAACATAGAGTAGATGATACCAGGAAGTATATAAAATCAAATTTTAGTCAGGCACATGCCTATAATCCTAGTTCTTGGGAGTCTGAGGCAGGAAGATTGCTATAAGTTTGACACTAGCCTGGGATACACAGTGAGTTCAAGGCCAGCCCAAACTACACAGTAAGACTCTGTCTCCAAAAAAAAAAATAAATAAATAAATAAAACTTTTAGGAGTAAAGAATTATATAAACTATTTATATTGATGGCACATGGTGAATTCAAGGCCAGCCTGTACTACATAGTGAAACCCTGTCTCTAAATAAAACAGTAAAATGTTAAAAAGTTAACAAGATTGGCCAGACATGGTAGTGAATGCTTATAATCCCAGCATTCTGGGAGGCTAAAGTAGGAGGACCATAAGTTTAATCCCAGCATAGGCAAGTTAGCAACTTAACAAAAACCAGACTCAAAATGTAAAAATTTAGAAAAGAAAATAAAAGGACTGAGATTGAGGCTCAGTACAAACGTCCTGGGACCATAATATTGTTAAAAAAAATTTTTTTTTCTTTGTTTTTCAGTGCTCAGTAATAACTCCAGGGTCTCAGGTATGTTAGCTAAGTGCACTATACCAAGGACAATAAATTTCTAAAATAGCTTTAACTATTTTTTCCATCTTAATTATTTTTCTTTTTTAATCTTTTTTATTCATTTATTTTGGTGCCAAGTCTTACTACATAGCTCAGACTCAAAACGATCCTCCTGTCTCAGCCTCCCCAGCATTGGGACCATAGTCATGTGATGTGCCACCAAGCCCAGCTTTTAATTCCTTTTTTGATGGTATCCATTAATTTATTCATAAACATTTAAAATGAATACATTAATCTTGGTTCTTTATTCTATTACCTGATCATATTGAATCTGGTTTTTTTTGTTTTGTTTTTTTTTTTCACTACTGGGATTGAACCTAGGTTATCTACGTTAAGCTATATTCCCCAGGCTCTTCTTTAAATTTTATTTTTTATTTTGAGATACAGTCTGGCTAAATTGCCCAGAATGGCTTTAAACTTGTCAATCTACTGAATGCTATAACAGGGATTATAAGGCCATCATGCCTGGTGATTGCTATTATTATATTCTTCTTTCTATTGTTAAATGTTCTTTTATTTCTTTGATTTGTGAGCTTTAAATGATCTCTTTTGACCTAAGCAGTGAAATATGTGAAAGATAATTAAATCTTACCTATAAAGAGAAAGAATAAAATGTACAATTTAAAAAGTCAATGAATGCTCAGGAGGCAACAGAACAGACATATGACCATCTCCAAAAACTGTATAAAAGATTAAGAGAAATCTTTTCCCTGATACCTTCAGAGAACACAGTGCTACATGCATTGAGCCAAAGGAAAGAACTAGACATTTAAAAAAATGTTACATAAAGATAACATAACTTGACAGCCTATAGATGCTGAAAGTCTTAGTGACTCTTCTAGGTAGAACTTCTCCACTTTACTACTTTATAGAGATTAGTTGTCAGTTTAGAAACAGTAACACTTACCTCTTGCTCTTCTGACATTAGAGAACTCCTCACTTTCTCTGCCTTGCTTCTCATGGTGTGGTGCTCCACTGTTATTTCTGCCATCTTCTCCTCCATGTTTTACTTCTCCTTTTCCTTCAACTGCTGCCACCTGCACAGTCCCAGTGCTGCCATCTCCAGGTGGCACTTGAACATCTTCAGGAAAACCAGAATTTTCCAATGGCTTGTCGGAATCACCCCTCACATAATATTGAAACGGTCCAGTGTTTGACATAAAACTATCTGAAGACTACAAATTTAAAAGTATATGTTGTCAAAACTGTAAATTATATAAACAAAGTTTTCATGAGAAATGTTTTTTCACATTATTAGAAATATTTTATTTCTAAAATAATTTCTTGAATTTACATTTAGCTTCTTAAATAAAAGAAACAGGATGCAAAATATTTTAGCCATGCATACAGAACTGAGACATTTTGGCAGTGAATCATTTTCATAAGTCAGTCATTTATCAAAGATAGGCAAATCCCTATAAGGTGTGATAAAAAAAAATACATTGAATATTTAAAGAACTTTTAATTCTCCATTACAATAAGTTACGCTGCGATGTTCTGAATCAGTTCTAGAAATACTTGTGTTTTCAGTTGCACTGCTATGGATGCCTCAATTCCTGAATCAGTTCAAAACAATGATCTGTCATGGTCGTCATTTTGACTTTAGGCAAGAGCCACAGTTGCATGGAGCCGGGACACACTGTAATCTTGTCTTTTGGGTTTTTTTTTTTTTTTAAAGAATTTTTTATTTTATTTATTTATTTTTTTCTTGTTTCAGAACCTTTGTTTGTTTATTCACTCATTTTTATGGCTGGCTCAGCCCGCCCTGAGGGCAGGGCTGGCACAGCATGTGGTGCCGGGGATTGAACCGCGGTCCCTGAAGCAGCCCAGGCTTTCCCAAGCAGGCGCTTTAGACCACTGAGCCATCCCACTGGGCCCTGGTTGTTTTGTTTTGTTTTGTTTTTTCTTTCTTTCTTTTTTCCTTTGCAGGACTGGGGTTCAAACTCACAACCTTGCACTTGCCAGGCAGACTCTTGTGCCATGGAGCTATCTCCCCAGCCCCTTATACTGTACTGTTTTTTTTTTTTTTTTTTTTTTTTTTTATGTGACAAAAATTGCTATAAACAGATTTATAGGAATAGTCACAAAATTTGATGAATATCTGAAAAATTAATTATAGTAAATGCAAATTGCTTATTTATTTTTGCAGGATTGGGGATTGAAAGCAGCCCCTTGCACTTGCCAAGCAAGCACTTATTCTACTGAGCTATCTATCTCCCCAGCCCCAAATTTTGTTTTATTTTTTTATTTTTTTGCAGAACCAGGGATTAAACAGCAAATTGCCATTAATGCCCCCAAAGATACTCCCCCTCACTTTGAACATGCAGCCCATCATTCTTGGCAAAGTGATTTTTTTTTCTATAGTAAGTTTTTAAAACACTGTACTTTGGGGGCTTGGGAGATAGCTCAGTAGAATAAGCACTTTCCTGGCAAGCACAAGGGCTTGTATTTCATCCCCAGTTCCACAAAAAACAAAATAACAACAACAAAAAAAAAAATACTATTTTTTAATCACTATTTGTGATGCTTATCTTAGTTACTACAGTAAAGTAGGAATACTACAAGAAAGAGGTAAAATTCCTACTGGCAAGAAGGTTACAGTTTTAGTAAAGAAAGCCAGAGAAGATTATGGCAACATCACTTGGTAAACTGTACAGGAGCTCAAAGGAGGGGAACCTAAACTATACTAGGGTTGGGAAGAAGTTTGGCCAGGAAGCCTTTGGAGAAATAACAGAAACTATGACTTGAAAAATGAAGGAGAATAGTGCAAGTGAAGTGATAGCATTAATAAAATTCCTGATATATAGAGTAATTTGAGAACTTTCAAGAGTAAGGAATCAACATGACTTAAAAACTAAATGCAGGGGGCTGGGGAAATAGCTCAGTAGAATAAGTGCTTGTCTGGCAAGCACAGGGTCTGAGTTCAGTCCCTGGTACTGTAAAATAAGTACTGCATACATACATAAGTACTAAATGTAGGGAATGAGGGAAAGTCTCTAGAGACAGGATTTAGTCATACTCATCAAGCAAAGAAATTCTGATAAAAAGGAGGTTTCAGGGGAAAGGAGGTACCAGGAGTTACAAGTAAGTTAAACATGTAGTCTGGGATACCTAGAAGGACACATAGTACTCTGAAGAGAAATATTGGATTTATCACTTCTGGTGTCACCAGCCATCATGGATGCAATTAAGGAAGTAGCAACTAGGGCTATCTTTCTGAAGAATACTAAATTTAAGATGTCAACAGGAAAAAATAAATAAATAAATAACCCAAGAGAAAATCTACAAGAAACCTAAGAGGTTAAAAAAACAAAAAACCGACCACATGAAAGAAAGTGTTGGAAGAAAGATACACAGCAGTGTTTTTCAGGAGAGACATGTTGGCATGGATGGAAGAACTCTGACTAAAGTAAATACAACACATAAATACAAACAACAAAAAGCCTGGTCATAAAGTGAATGAGAGAGGTAAAACAATAATTAGAGGGTATCACAAAGTTAAGCGACTATTTTCTTTCAAAGATGGCTTATGAACATGCGTTTAGCTTGAAAAGAAAGAAGCAGAGGAGAAACAATGGTTATGGATTGTGCAGAGAAGGTAGAAAAGGTGAAATCACAAAGTAGGAGGATATCATCAATGTAAAGAAATTGGCCTTAAAAGAAAAGATCCTGTCACCCACTAAGATAGCAAAGACTGAATAGAGCAGCTTATAGTAAGTACAGAAGTAAGGATTATGCACAAAATTCAAGCTCAGAATAGCAGATGACAAAAGTATTTGAGGAAAGTGAGAGAAGAGGTGGAACTGGACTGATAACCACACTGCCAATTCCACTGGCACTACAGCTCTTCATCCAGGACAATCTGCAGATCCCTAGCAGGAGCCTGTGAAAACGCCCACCTTTTAGTATGTCCACCTTAATGCTAGGCATCGTGGCACATGCCTGTAATCAGCTGGGAGACTGAGGCATTCATGAGTTTAAGGCCAGCCTGAGATATAAGGTAAGGTCAAGGACAACCTGAACTACAAAGCAGATCCTCTCTCTCAAAAAAATAAAGAAGAATGTCTGCCTTTTAGAATGGGACATATAAAATACTCAATTTACTTAGATCAACTGAAAACAAATATCTTGAAATAAAAAGTGATTTTTTTTTTTTTTAGGTATCAGAGATCAAACTCAGGACCTTGTGCTTGCTAGGCAGGCACTTATGCCGCTGAGCTATTTCCCTAGCCCCAAAAGCTTTTTTGAAAGAAAAAACAAGTTTTATCATTTTCTGTTTCACTCTCACTAAGTTTAGTTCATTCTCAGTTTGGCCTCCTTGTCATCATTTTTCCCATGTTAACCAGGTGTGGTGGCACATACCTATAATCCCAGCACTCTGGAGGTTGGGACAGAAGGACACTCTAAGTTCGAGGCCAGCCTAACCTACAAAGTGAGTTGAAGGCCAGCCTGAACTGTATAGTGAAACCTATCTTAAAAAGACAAAAAATGATGGCCAGCCAGATAACTTGGGGACTAAAGCACCTGTTTAGGCAGAGCACAGAGGCCAGGGTTTGATCCCAGGTTTGCCAAACTGGCCCTGCCCCCAGGGTACACTAAAATAGCGCTTGAGACTAGGCACTATGGAGTGCAAGCATGGTGGTGCAGCTGGGAGGATGAAAACAGAATCACTACAAGTCTGATCTATGTAGGGAGACCCTGTAGACCTGTACTAAAGTACAAAAAAAAAAAAGGAGACAAAAAGAAAAAAGAAAGGTAGGGAGCTGGGGAGATGGCTCCGAGGCACAAGTGCCTGCAGGGCAAGTGCAAGGTCGTGAGTTTGAACCCCGGTCCCACAAAAAAAAAAAAAAAAAAGGTAATTATAGAGGCAAAAGCTACACAATTTTCAGTAAGACACTGTATTACATTAGGATGATGGAAAGAATGGGGAACAGGTATAAAAATGCTGAATAGAAATACACTTATCAAAAAAAGAAATAGTTATCAGAATAATATTCATTGTTATCAGTAAGTAAAACCTCATGAACCCTTTATATTTTTCCAAATTTCTTGTTCAATATTAAATCTTAACTGAAATCTGAAGATTAATTCTACAATTTTATTCTGTGGATTAGTCAATATTAAGAATAGATTGCTTCAAAATGTTCATTTTTCTTCATTAGTCAGTGTATCAAATACATTGCATTCTCATCTGATCTTCCCAAGACTTTTATAGATTACTTTTAAAATCAATTACAATAGAACACTTTACATTATTATTCTTTGAAAATTCTAGACTTAAATATTTTAATTCACTAAAATAAAAATGTTTGATTATTTTAGAGGTGTGTTTTCAAAGTGATGAGTGGCATATACATCTGATATTAACAAAAGTTATGCACTGAATTTTAATATACCACTTTGAAAACTTACTAATCAAAAATGTCATCTTTACCTCTTCTTGTCCAAATTGCTCCATAGAATCACAGTAAACTTCACTGTCTGA
This sequence comes from Myocastor coypus, assembly GCA_004027025.1. Classification (NCBI taxonomy): domain Eukaryota; kingdom Metazoa; phylum Chordata; class Mammalia; order Rodentia; family Myocastoridae; genus Myocastor; species Myocastor coypus. The sequence continues at coordinate 26,828 of PVJA010010801.1, forward strand.
ATCACTTGTCAAATGCTGAATCCCTGAAACATCTTCAGCATGATCATCATTTATATCTAAATATGAACAAACATCCAGATAATATAAAGCATATTCATTTATTTATTCCATTTTCAAAATATATCAGATTTATATGTTCATACTAAAATGCAAATCTGATTCACCAAGATAAACTTAAATTTACCAAAATTTTCAATTTAGTTCATAGTTTTTATTTGAGAGGATAAAAACATATTTTGTCATTTAATGCTATAAAGACACTGTCCCTAAAAAAGTCTTAGAAAACCTTACAACCTTATAAGAAAAAACTACTACTAGTTTGATTTTTTTTTTTTTTTTTTTGTCTTTTTGAGACAGGGTCTCGCTATGCAGTTGAGGCTGGTCCTGAGCTCACTTTTGTAGCCCAGGCTGGTCTCGAACTCACACCGATCCTCCTGCCTCAGCCTCCCGAGTGCTGGGATTACAGGCGTGAGCCACCACGCCCAGCCACTACTACTAGTTTGAACTACACCTAAACATGAGGTATAAAACTGCAGTTTTGGTTGTCACACTAAGAAATAATGTTTCTGCACTTGCTTATAGAAATACTACTAGTAATAGAGCCCAAAGCCATGAAAAACCTGTAATTTACCTAGATGATTGGAAAAGAGGTATCATTTAATCAGAGACAAAAAGAAAAAGTCAAGAATAAAAGTAAAAATTTCAAAGATTTTATTTTAAAATGTCATATAACACCAAAAAGTCTCAATAAAAATATAAAAATTCAATTTATTCTCTTATAAAAATATAAACCCTTGGGCTAGCCAGATAGCTCAGCAGACTAAAGCATTTGTTTAGGTAAGCACAGGGACCAGGGCTCAATCCCCAGCATGCCATGCCAGTCCTGCTCTTGGGGCAAACTGAGATGGTGATTGAGACTGGGTGCAGCAGCCCATGTCTATCATGCCAGCCTTGGGAGGTCAGCCAGACAGGAGGATCCTTAGAGTTCAATCTGTATAGTAAGACCCTGTACAAATATATAAAAAATAATAATAATAAAAAACACAAATATAAACCCTTTATGTCCTACAATATTATTATAAAATGTTTTTAAATTCTAAACAACTATTAGTATCTTAAAATTATTAAAGAATATTGTTGTGGTTTGTATCTAGTTGTTCACCCAAAGCCTCATGTAAATCATGGGCTGTCAAGCACGCGGCTTGAGGAGCGGGGCTTGAGGGGGCGACATGGCCAAGAGAGGCACTAACCATTAAACTGACAGCATGTGCTATCAGAGTGTCCCCTCCACCAGGCGGCAGTTTCACATGGAGGCCTAGAGCAGATCATCTGGGACACGGCAGCACCCCAGCCCCTCCTCCAGTCCCAATGAAGTGGGGGCAGCATCTTGAAACCTCCAGGAACTGTGAGCTAAATAAACCTTTCCTCCCCTAAGCTTGTGTGTCGGATATTTATCCCAGCAATGACAGAATATTCCTAGGAACAAAGGCTAACAAACATAATACCTTGGTGGAGGCAGACAATAGTATTTCCAGTTTCCTCCCAGCTTTGCTCCACAGGTTTTTCTTCTTCAGCACTTCCAACATTTAGAGAAGTGACCTGAATGTCACCTTGTAGATCATGAATAAAGCTGTCTTTATCATAACCATTAGTAACAATGTTTTCCAAATTCTTATGCTCTCCTGATTTCTTCATTATTTTTTTATCTGTTAAGAAAAATGGAAAGTCATAAAGGTTCCTAGGTCAATTTCTGCATACTAAGTCCTAATATCTACTAGTCCTTTCTGCAATCTACCATGTCTTTGAAGCTTGTTATGGTTTACGTCTAGTTGTCCCTCCAAAGCCTCATGCAATCATGGGGCATGGCTTCTATAGATTGAGACTTGATTCATGATCCCTGGGATTGTGTTTTAGTACTGATGGGATTATTGGTCTGAGTAAGGCTGAGACTATGGGTGTGGTCTAGGGAAGATATCCTAAGGCAGAGAGCCTGAATGTAGTATAAACAGCAACAGAGAGACAGACTCGAGCTGTTGCTGCTGCTCTGCTGCCCTGATTGATTGGCTGCCTCTGCCACCATTTTGCTGCTGTTCTGCCGCCATGTACTGGATGCTCTCCTGCCCTGCTCCCCTCAGCCTTGGGCCAGCCAAATATGGACTGAAACCTCTACGAACTGTGAGCTAAATAAACCTTTCCTTCCTTCATTTTGAGTGTTGGGTATTTGTCCCAGCAACGAGTAAAAAGTAACTAAGACAAAGCTTTTCTACTTGGATCACAGAGATAGGGTGCTCATGGCAAAGAGATTTATCATCCACTGAGAGTTTACCCAAAACCTGTACTGGCTGCAGAACTACTTCCATTTCCTGTGAATCGTCTAAAACCCTTTTTAAAAGAATAATCTCTAAAGGTCTTTACACTCTCTCATAGGTAAACTTATAAAGATGAACTCTAGCACTGCAAAAGGGTTTACAAGTGGATAAAAAGAAACATCCTTGAAGACTACAAAGTGAAGGCAAACTAAGTTGCATGGTTTACTTTAGTGTCTACCTCCCTTTTCTAAAATTGTCTTCCTCTGAGTCACCACTAAGTCTTACTAACAAGACTCCCAGAATGTAGAACACCATGATTCCAGTGTTCCCTCTTCATCAAAACCCATGATGAAGCAACATAAGCACTGTACAGCTTGGTGGCAGAGTGCTTGCTTATCATGTGAAAGACTTTGGCTTTGATTCTTAGCACTACAAGATAAACCAACAAGAGAGAACTGATGCCTCTATTCTTGTTCTTTGGATTCTATTTTATTTTTTCAAAATTTAAAGTCTAACTTGTTTCCAGTCCTTGGTTACATATGTATATTCAAATTGGAAATAATACCTAAAATATATGTTCACTGCAAGCATTTTATACACTATATTTGGAGGGTGGATGATTCTTATCAGCCTTCAATTGATACTTACTCTGTTTATGCATAAGACCTGTCATTCCTGTTCTCTGTAGTACGGCATTTGGGCTCCAGCAAGCCTCTGTACAGAGACAACATATCCTATCCCACATATTCATCTCACACAGTACCAAGCAACCCAAATGCCTTCACATTTTATCTTACTTAGTGTAAAATTACTAATGCATTAACTAAAACATACCGTTATCACTTTGTTCTTTTCCTTTTACTTCCTCCTGAACTTCTTCTTCCTCTGACTCTGCTCCACTATCACTGCTTTCAGCTTTCCCATTAACAGTTTTGGCTTTTGGAGTAGAAGTCAGAACATTACCAAAAAATTACAGAACATTACTAAAAAATGAAATGACTACTTAATCACTAAGGTACTAACAGAAATAATGCTGTAATTTATAAATGATTAGTAAAATCATTTTGAATTAAACTAGCAGAATTCTACATATTAAAATATATAAAATTTTATATTTTTAATAGTATTCTTTCTCTTTACAGAAAGATAAATTTCTTCAATTATCAATTTATAACAAAATAATAAAGCTATCTTAAACCTTTCTAAACAGGAAAAACATTCTTTTTAAGTCAACATTAATCAAACTAATCAAGATATAAGCCAGGTATGCATGTAATCCCAGTAATAAATAGTCCAAAACAGGAAGTTCACAAGTTTGAAGCCAATCTGGACTACACAGCCAGACCCTGACTCAAAAATGAAAACTAAAAATATAGTAAAATATAGATAAATGATCTTTATACATAATAAATCAAGAGATGCTTGCTAGCTGCTGAAAACATAAAATACTTAATCTTATCAACAATCTCATCAATATTATATTTCAACTATTTTTTTAAAAATTTAATCTCAATTTTTTGTTTTATTTATTTTTTTTTTCTTTTGTCTTTTTGAGACAGGGTCTCACTATGCAGTTCAGGCTGGCCTTGAGCTTATTTCTGTAACCCAGGCTGGTCTCGAACTCACATTGATCCTCCTGCCTCATCCTCTCAAATGATGGGATTACAGGCATGTGCCACCATGCCCAGCTAGTAATAAGATTTTTGCACTGAAATAGTTTTGTAGTAAACAATTATATATTTGTTTTTGGAGAAAGGGTTTTGCTATATAGTTCAGGCTGGCCTCAAACTCATAGCAATCCTTCTACCTCAGCCTCCCAGGTGCCAGGATTGTGGAAGACCATGTGGACAACTCTCACTGAAAGAAAAGCAGTTATCTCCATTTTGGCTGTGCCTGATCCTATTTCCATGTATTGATATGTAATAGGACATTTCCTTTGCCCTTCAATTGGCTTTAAGTAATGCATATCCTCTAGCTGGTGCTGGTGGTAGTCTTTGAACATGACATGCATGTTTCCCTGGAAACCCCATCTGTTGCTCTTTAATATGAGCCAGCCAGTGATCCACACTATCAGCTGGGATTGAGGCACAAGGCTCAAGGCTCAAAATAGAGGCTAAGACTTCCTGGGGCCTGAAAGATCACATACCAGAGCTGAAGCACCACACCCCAAAAACATTAGATACTATCTCAATTGTGTAATGCAGGTTACTCTCTGCATATCATCCCTCTACATAATGCAGAGGTAAATACAGGCCTCCTACTACCCCAGCTCACAGTACTCGCCTACTTCCTGCTGTTCTCAGTCATCCTCAAGCCATTCCTCCTTCATGACTGAATAAAACCTGGGTTTGGCCCAGGCTCGAGGCCTTTGTTCTGGATAGCCATCACCATGTCTGGACTTAGGACCCCTTGGCTCCACATAACTACAAATATGCCTTATTATCTTTATTCTCACTGTGGGTTGTACTGGGTGTGGTAGATTGGAATTAACTTGATGGGATTCCAATAATTCTTGTATGGGATTACAAATATAAACTTCCCAGACCAGGACAAGGACCAGGAAGGGCTCTCCATAGGATTATAGGCATATACCATCATATCTGGCTTTTTTTTTTTAAATAATTTATTTTTACTTTATTTATTTTTTTTCTTGTTTCAGAACCTTTGTTTATTCACTCATTTTTATGGCTGGCTCAGCCCGCCCTGAGGGCAGGGCTGGCACAGCATGTGGTGCCGGGGATTGAACCGCGGTCCCTGAAGCAGCCCAGGCTTTCCCAAGCAGGCACTTTAGTCCACTGAGCCATCCCGCCGGGCCCTCGTATCTGGCTTTGAATAGCATTAAATGACAAAAAGAATCAAACTAGCCTCACATTTTAGATTGTGTTTTGTCCACAGATTAGTTCATGTAGCTTTAAGGATTACTAAATCATAGTTAAATAGCCAGGTACTTGATGAGAAAACATTTTACTTTCGTTTTCTTAAGGGAATAAGCATAAAAATTATTTGTTAATATTTGACTCTTCTAGGAATATCGGATACAAAAAGGTGTGGTACATAGTTACGCCCAGTATCAGTTTCATATGGTTTATTACCATTACAGAAATAAACTAGAAGGCTTTTATAATAGTGACAGAAAACTACTGCTCTGAAATACTGAAAATTTTCTGTCTGTTATTAATAAGTATCTTGTAAACTGGAATGCCAAGCTAATTTTCAATTAAAGTATATATAATTTACCCTGTGGTAAATATAAAGTATATATTTACCCTGTGGTCTTAAATGATTCTCTAAAAATAAAGGCTATTTTTGGACCTAAGGTCTCACTTCATAGCACTGGCCTTGAACTCAACTGTGATCCTCCTGCTTCGGCTTAATGAGTGTTAGGATTACTTAAAAAAATTTAAGAAGCAAATGTGTACAATTATTATCCTAAAATTTTCTATTTTATTTAATTGCTGTTAGTAAATGAAACATAACTTTTTAAACTTTTACTGAAAAAACATTAAATGATTTCACTGATCCCTTACTTTACCTTACTATATCAAGTGCATTAAATGATAATGTAAATATCCATTTTAAATTTTGATAGAAGAATCATTTAATCTGTGGCATTACTAATATATAAAGCACAACAGAAAGTAATTTATCAAAACAAAATTATGGTGCAGTAGTGGTGGATACACACACAACCAGCACTTCAAACACCACAATAAGAAAACAATGAGTTCAAAACTAGTTTGAGTTATATAGCAAGACCTTGCCTCAAAAAAATTAAATGGGGCCCGGTAGGATGGCTCAGTGGTCTAAAGCACCTGCTTAGGAAAGCTTGGGCAGCTGCAGGGACCGCAGTTTGATCCCTGGCACCCCATGTCGCACCAGCCCTGCCCTCAGGGCAGGCTGAGCTGGCCATAAAAATAAATAAACAAACAAACAAAAGTTCTGAAACAAGAAAAAAATAAAATAAAATAAAATAATTTAAAAAAAAATAAATGTGAGGGAAAAAAAGAAAAAAAAAGTGAAACAAAGATGTTATAATGTTGTATATGCTAGAAGTTCCTAGCATGTTTTAGTAACTTAATGCTTAAAAGTTGAAAACTTTTAAGGGTTTATTGTATTTTGGAATGTCAATATATTTTCTTGGAAGGAAAACTCCTGGAATGACAATTTATTATTATATGAACTTGTGCAAAATTCTTTTGATATATACATACAGACAAAAGTTTTACATGAATTTCATTATTCCTACCTTCTAAATACTTAGAGATTTTCTCCAGTCGGACTGGCATGTGAAAGTAAAAATAAAAATTAGATAGATGAATATTAATGCATGCATAATAAATTAGTGACTAAATTTTAAAAGGGGTGAAATTGTCTAACCTGAGGTTAAATCAGAACTCCTTCCACTCTTTTTGTCTTCCACAATTTCATAAAATGGACCTATGACATGTAACAATTCTTCAACTTTCTCAGTCATTGGCATAGTTTCAATAATCTGTAATTGAAGGAAAATATTGTGAAATGAAACTATTAATTTGATCTATAATAGTTTTAAAAAGCTCTTTCCAGTTTATCAATAATTGACAATTGAAATTCATCAACAGACTTCTTAAAGTATTTATTTACATATTTAATCATATTTAATGCATGTATACTCCTAAAAAAGTTTCTAGTACATTCAAGATCTACATTTTTTTTTTTTTTTTTTTTTTTTTTTTGTGGGACCAGGGTTCGAACTCATGACCCTTGGAGCTATCTCCCCAGCCCCCAAATATTTTTATTTTGAAAAAAATTTTTGGTCCTTTTCCACAGGGTTTCAGGTTTGGCCTGAATTCACTTTAGTGCCCAGGGTGGCCTCAAACTCACCACAGTCCTGCTTCAGCCTCCTGGATGCTAAGATTACAGATATGCAACACCATGGCCAGCTCTTAAAGACTACTTCAACAAACAGCTTCGTGTAAAACTTTACATGATAATTTATAAATTGTATCTTAAAATTAGAGACTTTAACAAAAATGCAGTTTGAATAAAATTATGTCTTTTAGATGTTTCTAAAAGAATAAAGTAGGAAATGGTAAAAACATTCAACCACCTCCTAAATTACATGTCAAAGTAGAATCATCAATTTTTTTTTTTTTTTCCAGAACCAGGGATCGAACTCAGGACCTTTTACTTGCCAGGCAGCCAGAATCATCAAATTTAAAAAGCCAAGTAAATTAGTGGAAACTACTCAACTAAATAGCCACCAGTGGACAACTGACTTGAGAAGTTAAAGTATTTCCCATGTGGAATATTTTGCAGATATTAATAATAAAGTCAGTATTGTTTGTGTTGATTAGAAAAATACTTAGTATTTTTTAAAGGAAGGGAGCTAGTTATTTCATAGTATATTAATACACTGCCAATACTATTTCCTTTCTTTTAAAAAAAAAAAATATATATATATATATATATATATATATCCTTTCTGAATTAACCTACAAAATAAAGTCTAACATAATTATCACTCAAATGTGAAAATAAATGAACTAGAAAGAGTAAATTTTCCTTCTATATCTTTTTTTTTTTTTTCCCTAGGGCCAGAGTTCAAACTCACAACCTTGCACTTACCAGGCAGGCACCTGTACCATGGAGCTATCTCTCCAGCCCCTATATCTTTTAATATTTGGAATTTTTTGGCATATATATATATATTTTTTAATTAATTAATTTATTTATTTTTTGAGACAGGGTCTCACTATGCCATTCAGGCTGGGCTTGAACTCACTTTTGTAGCCCAGGCTGGTCTCAAACTCACACTGATCCTCCTGTCTCAGCCTCCCAAGTGCTGGGATTACAAGCATGTACCACCACGCCTAGCTTGCATATATATTATTATGAAAAGGAACAAATGCATTGCTTACAATCCAAGTAAAATCCTTTCTTGTATATTTTTCAGTTCATGCAGTTTTTTTGAGTTTTTGTTTTTGAGACAAAGTCTTGCTAAGTAGTTCAGACTGGCCTTGAATTTACTGTGTAGCTCAAGCTGGATTCGAACTCCTGCCTCTGCCTCCTGAATGCCAGGATTACAAGTGTCTGCCACCTTACCAAGCTCAGTTTATATAGTTTTTAAATGTATGGATAGTTTTAATCTTTAAAACTCATAGCAGTCCTGGACCTCCTACTCATTTTCCCTGCCTACTCTTGATTTACTGCCTATCTTCCACAAAATACATAAGCTCAGTAAGATGGGTCCTTTTGTAATTTTGCTCTTCCCATTTTCACAGCATCTGGCACATTGAAGGTATTTAATAATACCTCGTTTAAAACCCTGAATTTCTTGGGCTAGTGATGAGTCCGCATGTGGTGGTGCAAGTCTTTAATCTCCAGCACTGGGAAGGTTGAAAACAGGAGGATCATTACGAATCCAAACTGCACAGTAAAAAATAAAAAATAAGCAACAACAAAAAAAACCTGCATAGTACAACACTGTACGAACTACAAAAATGAAGGGGAAAAAAAAAGTTCTTGCTCAAACATACTTTTATTTCTAAAAGTGATACAGAACAGATCATCAGTCATCTATGCTGATTAGCAACTCTGATATAATTATTTATTTATTTTGTGCTGGGGATTAATCTTAGGACCTGTGCTTGCCATGCAGGAGCTTATGCTGCTGAGCTCTCTCCCAAGCCCTCTGATATGATTTTGAGCTGAGACAAGCCCATCAACAACACCACAGTAGCTTATATCTAGGTGAAGAAAGTCAAGAGAGGGACTATATAGAATGGATTATGTTGCTGCTCTTCTCAATGGACAGGATTTTTAAAGTTGGGTTTAAATCACATTTATTTATTTGTTTATTTATTCACTTTTGTACTTGCAATCAAACTCAGGACCTTGTGCTTGCCAGGCAAGCGCTTATGCCCCTGAGCTATCTCCCAGCCCACAAAATTTTGTTTTGCTAAAGGAAATATCTATTACAACGCTGGGACCATAAAGGGGCGATTTTATAACTTTATATTTAATTGGTAGCACAGCTGGATTCTAGTAATAATTTTAAGAATTAGATTGAAGCCAAAAACTAAAACCATGGGTAAATATTTATTTTGATATAACCAAAATCATGGCTAATAAATGGCAGAGATATAATTCAAACATACGTCAGTTCTCTTTCCACCACCCTACACTATCCCAATATGAAGAACAACTTAGTACAATCACATTAGACCACCATCCATGTATCTCATCCTGACCCCCATTCAACACCTCCATTGGTCCTCCTCTATTTTAGTTATCCCTCCTTTAGACAAGACCCTTCCCAACCCAATAAAAACTGTTTCTCAAATCTGTACTACCTAGACAATTAGTCAATTCAGACTTTGGGTTTCCCATGTATCATAAGGCAAGAGAATGAATTATAAACTGGCAGAACTCACAAGTGAAGTATATACCAACACTAACCAGAGAATAAACCACAATTTCCATAAACTAGAATTTCAGCAATTGATATAGAAACAAACAAAAGGTCATCATAAAACACGAACTTAGGAAATGCTATTTAAAGAAGAAACTTCCAGTCAGCACATAAATAAAAGAGGAATAGTTTGGATAATTTCATTGTTGATTTCTGCTCATCTTTTGAGACTCCTCCTTCCCCGCCCCCCAGCACCAGGCATTGAACTCAGGACCTTGTACTTGCCAGGCAAGCACTTCTGCTCGTCTTTTGAAAGGAGTGGTTAATGTTTAAAAGAAATTTTTTTAACTCTTATTTTCTTTTCCTCTTTTGAATTTCTTATAACTTCTATGTTATTTCTTTTCTTTAAATGAATCTTGCACATTTACATCTGATAATCTAAGCAGCTAATTTAAAGATAGTAAACATTGTTGAATTTCTGTTACTTTGTTTGGTGAGATCTTGTATCATTTCTAATTTTTTCTGTTACTATTTTATACTCTTAAAAAAATCAGAGATTAAAAAAATTAATGTTAGGGGCCAGGGAGATAGTTCTGTGGCACAAGTGCCTGCCTGGCAAATGCAAGATCATGAGTTTAAACCCTGGTCCCATAAATAAGTAAATAAGTAAATAAATAAATAAATATTTTTTAAAATCAAAAATAATTTTAGTCATTGCAAAGATTCTCCTAGTGACACATGCCTGCAATCCCAACAATCAGGAAGCTGAGTCAGGAGCATCATTACGAGCTCGAGATCAGCCTGCAATATAAAGCAAGCTTAAGGTCAATCTGAATTGCATTTCAAGACCCTTTCTCAAAAAGACAAAACACTCCACAAAAATTCTCCTCCTAGGCCAGCCTGAACTGCAAACCAAGACCCTATGGCAAAAAGACAAAGGGGCTGAGGAGATAGCTCAGTAGAATAAGCACTTGCCTGGTAAGCACAAGGGCCTGAGTTCAAACCCCAGTTCCACCAAAAAAAAAGTTCTTCCCTTCACAGCAATGCTTGAATATAAGATATGGCACACACATCTTATATTGTGTAAGCATATAAGAAATAATTTTTTTTTTAATTTTTAAAAAAACCATACATATTTGGGGGCCAGGGAGCTAGCTCAACAGCCTAAGCACTTGACTGACAAGTGCAAGGTACTGAATTCAATCCCTGGTACCAAAAACACACACAGACAACTAAACACAAGACTTAGTCTGGTAATTTCTGCTTATCCTTGAAGGGTTTTTTTTGGTAGTACTGTGATATGCCAGGCAAACACTCTAACCCTGAGCTATGATCCTATCCTAATCTTCCTGTCTCCTCAGATTTTATTTTTGAGAAAACATTTTTGGTAGCAGCAAGAAGTCAGTCCTATCACTGAGCCCTTTTTTATTTTTAGAGAGTTTTACTAAATTGCCCAAGCTGGCCTTAAACTTGTGACTCTCCTGTCTCAGTCACCAGTTACTGGGATTTCAGGTCTGTGGCAAAAAACCCAGTCTAAAGTTTCAGGGAAATTAAATTAATTCAACGTATCATAACTTACCCCAGTGAAGACTATTTTAACCCAAATATTAAGGTACATGGACTCTAGAACAGTATCCAAAGCACAGTAATTTTTTTTTTTTTTTAACTGGGGATTGTACTCAGGCTCTTGGCTTGTCAGGCAAGTGCTTATTCTACTGAGCTATTCCCCGCCAGCCCAAGCACAGTAATTTCTCTCTATACTTACCCAACACTTCTCTTATTAAAGGACATTTTTTGTTAATGAAAGTATGCTAGAACTGTACATACATGTCTTACTAAAGCAAAGACTAAATTCCTCAGGTGTGTGAGGATGTCTGAGAAGAACGCATCTAAAGCCATCCAAGTCCTGGGGCTCCACTCTTTGTTCAATAGTCTTAGTGATCACTAATTCAAGGTCCTAGATGTTTCTGACCTTTTGAGGAATATCTTGGTTATTACACCTCAATATGCTCTACTCATTATTCTCTTAAGAAATTTGCATTTTTCCTTTCCCCTCAATCTCCTAAAGATGGTTGTCATGAATCAAAGCTCAAAACACAAGTCAATCCTTGGTACTAAGAGAAAACCAATGTTTTAGCCATGACTAACTTCCAGGTTCTAGATGTGGTAAGTTAGTGGCTCTATTGTTCATAAGCCTCTGCTCTATTTCTCCTACTACACTGGTTATCCTGTCCCTTTAGAAACCTGAAATAATTAGTCTGGGTCATCTTGAAGCATTTGTACTAATGCTTTCAACAGGCAGCCAATGTTAAGAAAAGAACCCTACGGGGCCCGGCAGGATGGCTCAGTGGTCTAAAGCGCCTGCTTAGGAAAGCTTGGGCAGCTTCAGGGACCGCAGTTCGATCCCAGGCACCACATGCTGCACCAGCCCTGCCCTTGGGGCGGGCTGAGCCAGCCATGAAAATGAGTGAATAAGTAAACAAAGGTTCTGAAACAAGAAAATAAATGAATGAATGAATGAATGAATGAATGAATGAATGAAAAGAAAAGAACCCTAATCTCTCTAAATATCAGAGTTTACAAACATACACTATTCAAGTATTGGCTCATCATTCTGAAAATCTCCATAAAATAATGTGGAAATTTTGTATAAAACATACTTATACTTCACTATGATTAGGAATCAAAACAAATTTTATTTCAAGAAACATGGATATTTCCTTCAAAGCCATATTAGTTGAACTACGCAAGTATCTCAAACCTAAGAGAATTCTTTCCATAAATACTTTATTGTACAGTTTAGGAATTATGAAAAACTATTTTTTAGCCAGGCGTGGTGGCATGCGCCTGTAATCCCAGCACTTGGGAGGCTGAGGCAGGAGAATCGGTGCGAGTTCGAGACCAGCCTGGGCTACAAAAGTGAACTCAAAGCCAGCCTGAACTGTATAGTGAAACCCTGTCTCAAAAAGAAAAAAGAAAAACTATTTTTTACCAAACATTATGCATTATAATACATAAAGTAAGTTTTTGAAACCTGGAATACAAAAATGTGAAATAAAACTTATATTCTAAAGAGCAATTCAAAGCACAATAGTGCAGTGAATTTTCAGCGATATTTTAAGAGTATAATATAATGATTACTTCAGTTAATAAATTAGTACAAATATTAAAAAATCTCAAATTTAATGAAATTTGAGGGATACTTTCAGTTCCACAAGATTATTTAAAAACATGCAATATTATCTACTGACATCTATAAAGCTAAATTATGAAAACTCAAGAATAACCAAAGTTTCAATGTAAGGTTATACTAATATACTTTATTTGTTGTATTAATAATATAAAACAAAATTTTAAAAGCCTGAATGAGGGGCCCCGCGGGATGGCTCAGTGGTCTAAAGCGCCTGCTTGGGAAAGCTCGGACAGCTTCAGGGACCACGGTTCGATCCCCGGCACCACATGCTGCGCCAGCCCTGCCATCGGGGCGGGCTGAGCCGGCCATAAAAATGAGTGAATAAACAAAGGTCCTGAAACAAGAAAATAAATAAATAAATAAATAAATAAATAAATAAATATTTAAAAAAAAAAAAAAAAAAGCCTGAATGAAAGCAATATATTACATTTTAACTAGAGAAGAATCCATAGGCAACATAAGTATTTTAAGATGCTATAAAAGGCAGCAATATGGTTTAAATCTTTTAATATTTCTTGGTTTTTTTGAGACAGGATCTCACTCTATAGCTCTGGGTGACCTTGAACTTGCTTATGTAGTCTAGGCTGGCCTCAAACTCACAGTGATCTTCCTGCCTCAGCCTCCATAGTACTGGAATTATAAGCATGTGCCACCATGCCCAGCTAGTTTTAGTTTTTTGTTTTTTAGGAAAAACAGCAAACTATACATTGTTTCATTTAAACTGTGGCATCATCATTAATAAAAGTGAATGCAAAGAATGGGTAAATTTTACATAACGTAGCAACCCAACTTTATAATGTATAGGTTATCCTTAAAGGTTATAACGATTTTATAAAGGTAAAGAATACCAGCTGTGCGTGGGGGCACATGCCTGTAATCCCAGCACTTGGGAGGCTGAGTTTCTGAGTTGAGGATCACTGTGAGTTTGAGGCCAGCCTAGACTACATAAGCAAGTTCAAGGCCAGCCTGAACTGCACAGCAAAACCCTGTCTCAAAAGAAAAAAACAGCAGCATAAAAAGGGATTCAGAATGTCCATTTTTAAAAAGCTCCTTTGTTATTTTACTTGATAATGATTAACAGCCAAAGAAATGTAACCCTCTGTTACAAAGTCCGCAAAATAAAATTGTGAAAATGTAACAAAGGGCATGATATTGATCACCAATGAAGACATTAAAAAAGAAAACAGTGAGTGCCCACATCCATGTGTGTATGTGTATATATATATGTATATGGTTTTGTGTGTAAATTTGCAGTTTCCATATACATGAAAAATAAAGCTTAAATGTGTCGGAAAAGAAAGAAAAAAAAAGAAAAGAAAACACAAAATACTGGTCTCAATCTACCAAGTAGCAATTACTGCAAAAGTTAATGCTGTCAAGCAGTCTGGCAAAAAAAAAAATGTTTTTTACATAGATTATTATGTTCAAAGATAATTTATTTAAGATTTCACAAATTATGACCCCTGTCCACCATAAAAATAGTCTTTTGTAAAAGCCTTTAAGATCTTTAAAATCCAGGATTTATTCATAACTGTGTTCCTTAAAACAATTCCTCTGACACACTTAAAGAGCTAGTCAACAAGAGATATCCCTCCTCAGTGATCAGTAGGGAACGTAAAAGTAACCTTATCTTATTCTGGTTTTGAAAACTTATGCATTCATAGATAAATGTTTGTTACTATATGCTTGATGGAAATACCTGAATTTATGGCATAAAACTTACAAAAAAATCTTTCCCTTTTTTTTTTTTTTTTTTTTTTTGCAGGAGCAGGGTTCAAACTCACAACCTTGCACTTGCCAGGCAGGCACTTGTGCCACAGAGCTTTCTCCCCAGCTAAAGAATATTGTTGGCAAATCTTGTTAACTATTTCTCTTAATTAGTATTCCACAGCAGAAATGTTTTCAAGACAGTTCCAGTATTTCTCCAACTCCTGAGTAATATTTTTAAAGATTTTTATTCCCATACTTCCTTTCCTCCTATAGTCAACCAAATAATGACAGGGAACTTGGGGTGGGGGGGTGACCCTAAAGTGTTGCCCAAAAGTCTCATGTGTTCAAGATGGGGATTAATCCACTGATAGAAACAAAGAATGTAGCACATAATTAAAGGCAGCGGGTCATGAAGGTGTTACTGAGACTATCTCTTAACCCTGGCACCTTATTTTCTGGCTTTTTCTTTCATTGTTTGCTTCGTGGCTGACAAAAGGGGAGTAGCACTGCTATGCCACAACCTCCCACCCTTTTTCTACCTAGAAGCCAGCCAAACATGGACAAAAACTTCTGAAAATGCAAGCCAAAACATTTCTTCCTGTAGCTGTTTTTGCCAGGTATTTGGTCACAAAGGCTAACAGAAAAACAATGTAACATAGTTTACAGAAAAAACACTCACCTGAAGATATACTTGAATAAAGTAGATAAAGCTCTAAAAAAATCTAATAACTTCTATTCTATACTAGCATTACAAGTTCCTTGTTGAATAAAAAAGAAACTATTTGTCTAATATAAATAAATTAGTGCTGCTTTGAATATTTTTAATATCTGCTATGAATTATCCTAACCTTTTTCATTTCTTCCACATATGCAATCATGGCTTCTTCTTTAGTCATATCACCCAATGAACTCCAAGCATCCCTGGAAATGAAAATATACAAATGACAAAAAGATGTCTGATTTTCAATTGTGCAGAGTATAATAAATAGCTGGTGCAATATTATTTTAACTTAAAAGAAGTTCAACAAAGAGCTATGCTATAGTTACTAAGAATCTCTAATAAATATACCACCTTGAAGAAAACTTAGCATTCAGTGACTCTTAAAATGTTTCATCAAACTATCATTCTTTGTTGAAAAAGTAGTCTAAATGGACTTTTGTCAGACACTTGAAAAGTGTGCAAATAGTATTTAAGAATAAAAAAAGAATATAAAATGTTAGTCAACTGGGAAAATGGTAGAAGCATCTTGGTAGTTTATGATTCTTTTAAATACATTAAAAATCAAATGCCGAGGCCCAGCGGGATGGCTCAGTGGTCTAAAGCACCTGCTTGGGAAAGCTTGGGCAGCTTCAGGGACCGAGGTTCGATCCCGGGCACCACATGCTGCGCCAGCCCTGTCCTCGGGGTGGGCTGAGCCGGCCATAAAAATGAGTGAATAAACAAACAAAGGTTCTGAAACAAGAAAAAAATAAATAAAATAAAATAAAAAATTCTAAAATAAATAAATAAATAAAAATAAAAATAAAAATAAAAATAAAATGCCTATTCAAGTACAGTAGATCAGAAATGAGAGCACAGATGATAAGTTAATGTGGCAGCTCCTGAGTCATACTCCCTAGTTATATATTATCTTAAAGGCCAAAAGCAAACAATGTTACTTGACAAGCAAAAGTCCTATTTTCCTTGGCAGCTAAAAGAGGTAGGGGAGTTTGTTTCCTCTTTTCCTTAGTTTGGGAGTTACCTTGGGCATTAAAGAAAAAGAGAGAGAAGCCAGATATGGTGCATGCCTGCAATCCCAGCACTTGGGAGGCTGAGGCAAGAGATTGTCATGAGCTCAAGGCCAACACCACTATACTATGAGTCAGGGTCAGCCTGAATTACATAGTGAGACCACGTCTTGGGAAAAAAAAGAAAAAAACAAGAAAGAGACTCCATAAAAAAAAGTGCTGGGGCTGGGAAGATAGCTCAGTGACATAAGTGCCTGCCTGACAAACACAAGGTCCTGAGTTCAATTCCAAGTACAGAAAGAGAGAGAGAGAGAGAGAGAGAGAGAATACAAGGTCCTGAGTTTGATTTCCAGTACCAATAAAAAAAAAAAGAAAGAAAGGAAATGTGCTTTTTATATTTTATATACTATACTTCTTGGTTTTATTGTTTTCCTGTCTTCCTCAAGATTTTCTTATTTTTGTAAAACTGTAGGAAGGGCAACTGAAAGATAAAAACTATAGACAAGGGCCAGGAATATAGCTCAGTGGCATAAGTGCCTGCCTGGCAAGCATAAAGTCCCAAGTTTGATCCCTGGTACTGCAAAAAAAAAAAAACAAAAAAACAAAAAACTACGGAGGGTAAAAACTATATCTAGGGCTGGGGAGACAGCTTAGCAGCATAAGCACCTGCCTGGTATCCTCAAGGTCCCAAGTTCAATTCCTGGTACCACAAAAAAAAAAAAAAAAAAAATCAAAAGGTAACCAGGGTCAAGGAGATAGCTCAGTAGAATAAGCACCTGCCCAACAAGCATAGGATTCTGAGTTCAATCCTAGGTACCACAAAAAAAAAAAAAAAAAAAAATCCAGCACCCAGGACACTTTATACACCTAAAAATATATACAACCACATAAGTAACAACTATATGATAGTTATATCATTAAAATTCTTTCTTAGCTCTATAAATAAAATTACCATTTATATCTTCCAATAGGATCCCAGAATCCTGGCCTTGAAAGCTTACAGGGTCCTTCAGTTGCCTGTTTATAGAAACTATAGAACTTGAGCATCATTTCATTTGTTGGCTGGAATGAACCTATTGGAAAAATCCATTAAGTTCAAAAACTTAGGGAACAAGTCAATAATTCCAGGTTATATATCAGCTTAACCATAAAGTACTACTAGTGAATTTATATGTTATTAACAGTTCAAATAATTTATCTCTACATTAGAAACAAAAATTATGGTAGTAATATATATATTAAGTATATATTGTTTTGTTCCTCTACTTTCAAACAACTATAAAATTTAAACTTTTATAACAATAGTTAAACAAACATGCTATAGGTATAGCAAAAATAACCATTAAATATAAAAATAAATATATGAAAACAGAATATTATGCAAAGTAAAGCTGAGACAATCAAAACAGTCTAGCATAATTCTGGTTAATAAAACTGCTAGAGTAAATCTCCAAATCCTCCTGGAAAAATTTCAATTTCCCATTGGATATAAGGAACTTCTAAAGCCAACTAATACATACTGTGGTAGAAAAAGAATTAGTTCAACATAAAGTAGATTTCTAAATTTCTACCTCTGTAAGTTTTTGTTTTTGTTTTTAAGGGTATGACAATTTATTGGAGAATAGGAATAGGGAATGGGAAATAGAAATAGCTCCTGAGAGACAGAGGAGTCCCACATGGGCTGTCCTTCCTCTGTAGGTTTGAACTCATCAATTTATTTGAAGATAAATCTTCATGTATTGTATATCTATAATCTTTTTTATGTTTAGAATAATCAAACTGCATGAGCAAGCACTCTAAGTTGCAATATTTTCAATGTAAGTAACAACCTGAAACAGTTTTATACAGAATGACTAAATAATTATGACATACACATATAACAACTTATAACTATGACCCTATATTATATTATTAAAAAATATGAATACTGAAATGAAAAATCCCATGATTTGTTATAAGAGAAAAAAAATGCATTTTTAAAAAAAAAACACACACACACAGGTGGCACACACCTATAATTCTAGGTTTCAGGGAGCCTGAGGCAGGAAGGTCTCAAGTTGAGCCCTGCTTAGGCAATCTATGTCAAAAAAAAAAAAAAAAAATTGTTCTTTCTTTTCTTTTTTTCAGTTCAGGCTGGCGTTGAGCTCATTTTGTAGCCCAGACTGGTCTTAAACTCACAGTGATTCTCCTGCCTCAGCCTCCCAAGTTCTGGGATTACAGGCATGCACCACCAAGCCTGGCTAAAATATTTTTAAAAGAGATTACAATATAACTTAGTATAAAAACCCTCAGTATACACACACACATATGCGCATGTGCACGCACGCACACACATACACACACACACACACACACACACAAAACCACTAGCTAGGTGTGGCAACACATCCCTAGAATCCCAGCACTTGGGAGGCTGAGGCAGGAGGAATATCATAAATTCTAGGCCAGCCTAGGCTACATAAGTGAGTTCAAGGCTACCCAACATCACATAGTGAGATCTCAAAAAATAAAAAAATAAAAGTAGTATATATTATATGCTCTATTCTTATAAAATTAGTTTTATAGACATAAAAAGGTTGTACATCAATATTTAAAAGAGTATCTCTGGATATAGGTTATCCATGTTTAAAATATTTTAACACGTTTTTTTCTCTGTAAAATATTTTAACATCACTACATATTACTGTTGAATAAAAATTATAAAAATAACCTAAAAAGTTATTTTTAAAACTGCATAGTATAAACTGATACTGAGGTAATAAAAAACTAATAATTTATAAAAAACTGTGGAAATTACAAGAGAGGCAAAATCAGAGCTAGTGTTTCAAGTTTAGCCAAGAATGCATAGTTTGGGCCACAGAGATAGCTCGGCAGTCTTAAGCACCTGCCTATGCAAGCTCAAGAACCCAGGTTTAATCTCCAGGTCCCTGGTACCATATTCTAGGACTGCCCTGCTCTGGGCAGGCCTAGGGAGCTACCAAGATCAGGTGTGGTAGCACACTTGTAATCCCTATGCTGAAACAGGAGGATCACTATCAGTCCTAGTTGCACAGTGAGACCCTATGCCAAATAAATAATAACAGATTTTTTTAAAATGTTAAAAAAAAATTAAAAAGCCAGTCATACCAAGCACAAATTGTCTAGGATTCGTTATTACTTCAGGACTTAAACAAAGATTAAGCAATAAAAACCAAACCAAAACAATCTTGTTCATTGTGAAATAGTTTAAAGTAGAAAAAACTTAATTATCATAAAACATTGAATAATTCAGTATAACAAACTCGCAGCTCAATGAGTATCAATTTAGTTTTAGGGGAACAGAAGTATACACTGTCCTCTTTTATTCTGGGGATCAAACCCAGGGCTGCCTGCATGCTGAGCATAAATACTATACTATAAAGAGCTATTTGAGAGGCTAGGCAAATAGCTCAGCAGTCTAACCATGCAGCCCAAGTCACCGAAACCAGGCATGGGAACACAACCCCACTGCTGGGGAGGCTAAGACAGAAGGATAACTACAAGCCATGCTGCATAGCAAGATCCTGTACCAAATAAATAAATAAAAGATTTTTTTAAAAAAGTGATATTTGGGGCCAAGGAGATAGCTCTGCAGAATTAAGTGCTTGCCTGGCAAGTGCAGGTCCTGAGTTCAATCCCTGGTACCACAAAAAAAAAAAAAAGTGGTATTTGACAAGTTATTACAATTTTGCAATACCTTCTTAAATGTATATGGCTTTCTTACTAAGTAGGATTTAATGTTAAAAGAGGCAGTAGGCAGGAAACATCAAATCTAGCTTTTTTCCATTAAAAGAAAAAAACTATGAAAGTGGCTTTCAAAAGTGAATATATCATGCAAAACTCTTACAGCCATACTTTTGCTCATATTTTGTTTATTCTTACATGTATAACAGGATGTTTGAAGTTTCAGAAAAAAAAAAAAAAAAACTATTATGTATTATTTTCCACTTGTTGGAAGGCTGCTGGGGACTGAATTCAAGGTCTCCTGCCAAGCATAAGCCCTATCACTACCAAAATTTTTTTGAATCTGCACTTGCTGAATTTTTAGTAGGTGAACAGCTATGAATTTTCATTGCTTAGCCAAATGATAATTTAAAAAATGAAATCTGTGAACAAAATATCAAAAACTATAGTAATATATCAAAGCCATATCCAGTTAGGTTTACAATTCTGGCACAATAATAATAAAAGTATTTTTTAAATATAGTTTATTGTAAAGATTAATCCATGCAATGTAAAAAGACATGAATTTGAAGATAAAGTCTCTTTTCTCAAGCTTTTCCATTCAGAAAATATATGCTCATAATTTAAATGGCCAAAAATTTTCTAACATTGATGAAAGACAAAATTACAAATGTGAAAAGTTCAACAAACTGTGAAAAGAATATATAGGAAGAAAACCACACCTAGATACATCATAGTCAAATAACTGAAAACCAAAGGGGAAAAATCTTGAAAACACCCAAAGAAATAATACATAATAAAAGAGAACTCGGCTTGACTTTTCTCCCCACTTGTAATTAAGGTCCAATATGAGTATAAAAGAGCACAGTACAACAATAGAACAGCAAAAAAGTAATAAACGTTTAATAAAATAAATCGCTTTCCTGATAAATATAGCTGTTCTCTTCCATCCTTTGATAGCAAAAATTTACAAAAGGTTTGAATTACAGACTTTGGGTATGTGAAACAAGGCATCCCCAACTCGGATTTTTTTTCCCCCCCATTCTCAAATCGGGGCAATCTTTAAATGAGAAGACTGCGGTTTCAACAATGGATAATATATCCATCTCTGGCGTGGAGAATCAGCAAGTAATTATTTCTCGTTCAATACCTCCCCTTCAATCACATTCTTTTCAACACATTAAAAAGTAGGATAAACAAATCATAAGAGATCACAACGACTAACAAGAGGTGATGTTAAGACAGCGGGCCCGGCCTCCGCTGGAGGACCAGAGTACGTACCATTTTTCGGCAAACTCTGGATCACCTTGACTGCCGCCTCGAACCTTGTCTCGTGCACAGATTTGATGTCCGCCATCTCCAGCTGCCGGCACCGGACACGGTCCCAAGAGCTGTCCGCAGGAATCAGGCAGCACCAGCAACACCAGCTTCCCCAAAAGCCTGCATGAAACTGGAACATGGGGTGCAGCTGCGGATCAGCGTGCCCCGAAGGGCGGAGGCGACCCGGGAGCACAGCTGGTCCGATGCCCTCTGCCCTTCCCTCCCCAAGCCACTCAGATCGAGGTGACCCCGCTCCCTCCTCCTCCCTGGGGCGTGACAAGGCCTAGAGCTCCGCCGTTCCAGCTGCTAACTCGGAGAGGAAAAGCATCTCAAGCAGAAAACAGGGGGCGCTGGTCCCGCGGCAGTGGCGGAGCCGCTCTGTCTCAGGCTGGACGCCGACCCGGCGGCCACACCCACCACGCCAGAGAGTCTGTGAATAGGGGGCTCGGCACCGCAGCCTCGCCCCGCAGTGGAGTCACCGAAGGACCCCTGGGGCCGCGCCGCCCCAAGCCCCACCCGAGCCCCGCGGCGTGATGCGCGGAGAGCTGCGGGTCGGGACGAGTCTGCGGCGGACTCAGCGCGGTTGGGGTTCAGACAGGGTCAGCCAAGGCGGGAGCGTTCTGGACCGCGAGGCTAGGTTCTGTGCCCATGTGAAGAGGGAGGAAAAAGCGAAGGGCTTCAGATCCTGACCGGCGCGGGGCCAATTTCGGCTCTGCCCTTCCAGGGCTGGAAGCGGCTGACTTCCCCCAGTCGCAGGAAGGCAGAGCGGGGTACTGCAGGGGGCGCTCCACAGCGCTGGCACCAGGCGAAGGAGACCGCCCGCGCCCGCCCTCCACCACTCGGGGCGCGGGCACAGCCTGCCACCGGCCCCTACGATGCGAGGGCGGGCGTGGGAGCAAGGAGGGAGTGGGGGCAAAGAACCTGCAGAAGATCACCCGGGCTTCCCTTCTGGCACAAACTCCGCGACCCTGGGCGTTTGGGAAGAGCCCGGCCCGGGCTGATAGAAGGGCGCGAGTGGAGGGGTGCGGCCCCCAGGCCAGGAACTCTGAGACGCCCATTGGAGCTTCGTTTTGCCAGTTCAGAGTGAGTCAGGAGGGGTAAAATGCAAATCTAGTCACAGACTATAAGCCTTGGCCGCGAGGGGCCGACATTTACCTTGCTACTGCGGCACCAGGCCTGTCCAGTACGCTCCACAACACCTCCCCGCGCCCTGCCCGGAGGACTTCTGGGAAATGTAGTCTTCCCACCCTACTCCCGCAACCCCTCCCCCCATGCTTACGGCGCCGGAGTGACTGCTCTGGTTCCGCTTCGTGACGTGTGGCGGAAATCCCACCTCCTCGTTGCGGCTTTCTTACTTCTCTGCACCCGGCGAAATGGCATCTCACTGCCTCCTCTTGCTGAGGAATCTCTCCAGTCTAGCGAGATGGCCGGGTGTCGCTTGACCGGAGTGGAAAAAGTGGATCTCCTTTCTTCCCGTCGTTATGCTTCCTTAAAGCCGTCGGTATAAGAAAAATGCCATTCAGATGATAGACTGCCACTCGTCTGCTATTTGAAAACCTTTTTCCAAGTATTGGGAGGCAGCGGGTTTGGTGGCGCATACCTGCAATCCTGGCACTCAGCAGGCTGAGGCAGGAAGATCTCTGTGAATTACAAGCCAGCCTGGGCTACAGAGTGAATTTAAGGCCAGGTTGAACTGCATAGTGAAACCCTGTCCCGGGGCCTAGGAGGTAGCTTAGTGGCTTACGCACCTGCCTGGCAAGCACAAAGTCCTGAGTCCGAAACTCAGATACCAAAAAAAGAAAAAAATAAAAGAAACTCTGTCCCACAGAAACTAAACCAGAGCTGCAAGATATTTACGAATGAGAAAATTTAGACTTATTAACCGTTTTGCCTAATGTCCCACGATTTCATCAGGAGCTGAGCCAAGACTAAGTTCAAAACCTGCTGCTTTTTAGGGGCCCAGCAGGATGGCTCAGTGGTCTAAAGTACCAGCTTAGGAAAGCTTAGGCGGTTGCAGGGACTGCAGTTCAATCCCTGGCACCACATGCTGCACCAGCCAGGCTGAGCCGGCCATAAAAATAAACAAATATTCTGAAACAAGAAAAAAAAAAAAAAATTGCTGCTTTTGACCTTGGACTTTTGCCAGCATACCAAATGAAGAGGCAACTTTTTTAATATACATAAAGCTGGAAGACTTTATTTAATACAAATTGCAAATATACACCAATAAAAGAAATAAAGCCGTATTCACAGCTAGATCTAGATATCTTTCTCATCTCTTTTATTTCTCTTCACTAACGTGCTCCACAGGACCAGTGCACTCAGTCTTGCATACTTATGAAAAGATGCTGGGTGTTTCTAATCTAAGACTTCACTATAACACTGTCCATTTTGTAATAAACTACATTATTGGTTGTGTTGGTATTTAGGTAATGATAAACTTGATTTTCTGCCAGTCACTGCATTGAATTTGCATTTGGTAGTATAATGAATTTCTGATTATAGAAAAGATAAAGGAAATTAACATTATTCATGTAAGGTTATTTATGAAGTGATAGGTCTGCACCCAAGCTGTGGTCCATTGGGTCATCATGGCAGGGATTCAGCACAACGTGGAGATCCCACACTTACAAGTCACTCCTAGACTACCATCTCCTCCCAGGTTAACTGCTGCAGACACCTCTTGATTTTCATGTGCATGCCACACCTTCCCCAATCAGCACCTGTTAGGACACTACCTTCTGTGTCCACCCCCAGCACAGCCCAGCTGGATAAATCCTTTGCCAGCCCTCTTTATAGTTCCTGCTTCTCTGGCGCTCCTCCCACACCTAGCAACAAAGAATTTCTTTATTTCTTCCCATTTTCACACCAGAAAAAGGAACCTTACAATTTTGGTGCTGTTGCTTGGATCACTGGGGCACTTAGCTCCTGGGCGCCTGCTCCTGGCTGGAGCTTTCTACAGCAAGGAGCTCCCGGGATTGCCTCTGCCTCTGACATTGCCAGCCTGTATGCAACACTAATCCACCTCAGCCACCTCTCCTTCCAAGAGTTGCTGCCTCATTCTCTCCTCTCATTAAATTGTAACCCAATTCAGGACTCCTCACTCTAGGGCATTCTGTCATTTTCCCACACCCACAACAGGACATCCCTCTGTCCTTTGCGAGTGATAATCCACTGGACTGATGACATTTCTCACTCTCACACCCTGAAAAGAGCTACAGCTCTCTTTGTGGTTGTGCACTGGCTTTGGCCTTTGGCTCACCTTTAATTCAACCACTATGAGGTGTATTTCTTCCAAGCCCCAAAACACACCATTTGGGCACCTCTTACAGAATTAAACACTTTTAGTCTTCAGGAGATCATAAAGCCTAAATGATTAATCTTTTACTGCCAGAGCTCAGCCCCAATATAAACTTGATAATGTCGGCCACTGACCAGAGGTACTTTCTTTTCTTTTCTTTTTTTTTTTTTTTTTTTTGTCTTTTTGAGACAGGGTCTTGCTATGCAGTTGAGGCTGGCCTTGAGCTCACTTTTGTAGCCCAGGCTGGTCTCGAACCTGCACCAGTCCTCCTGCCTCAGCCTCCCGAGTGCTAGGATTACAGGCGTGAGCCACCATGCCCAGTGGTACTTTCGATTACAGTGTTCTTCCCGACCTGAAAACAACCACTGTTGCTGCATTGGCAAATAGGCAGAGATCCCCCACGTCCAAGCCTTCATTGCTCTCAGGTCCTGTCCCTTCCTCCTTTAGGCTCCACATCCCCCAAACACCTCCTCACTTGATCCACCTGTCCAAGACCTCTTGACAACGTTCCACCTGCTTTTGCTCCTCCACATACTCTCAAGCCAAGCCTCCTCAATCTCCTCAGCCAGATCCCCTGCACTGTCCTCTATGCATCTATCCCTCACCTTCCATTGCCTTCAACTCCTCCTCTGCCACCTCCATCACCATTTCCTCCTCCTGCACATCATACTCAGTCTCACCCTGCTCACCCCCACCATCTTGGAGCTAGTTTTTCCCCACCCTGTTATACTCAGCTACTGCTTTCCCAGCCCCAAGCTCTTTTCCTCCTCTGGGTGTGGGCTGGTCCAAGGGGCTGGTTTCACATCCATATCCCTTTGACACTCTCTGATATATCTCAGATTTTTCATTTGTTAGGCTCCTTTTCTTATGATCCCCATAACTATATAGAGGAGCTCCAATCTGTCATTAATTTCTGTATACATTTTACAGACCTATACATTATCCTCACCTTTACCTTGTCCTCCTAGCAAAAGATGCGGCTCTGGCAGACTGCTCAGGAGAAAGCAGATCAGAGAACCACACTAACCCTAACCACCCTGCAGGCACAGTTGTAGTTCCAGACACTTATGCATAAAGGAACTGTCAGGGCCTGATGGCTTAACCCACCTGGCCGTGATGGCCGGCTGCCTGATTGTAGGACTTAGAAAAATTTCACACAACACCATCAATTACCAGAAAGTCCATGAACTAACCCAGCAACTCCCCCATGAAAACTCCACTGAATTTCTTTCTCATCTTACTGATGTCTTAACCAAATATATCAGTGTTGACCCTTATTAACTTCCTTTTCATTTCCCAATCAGCTTCTAAGACTCATGCCAAACTATATATATATATCTTGGCCCTCAGATCCCAAGAGACTTGTTTAATCTAGCTTTCTGTGTCTTTAACAATAGAAAAGAACAATTAAATAGGATAAGGAATAGCATGCTAGGCCTATGAGATGGTTCTACAGTCTAAACAGTCTGCTTAGGCAAGCTTAGGCAACTGCAAGGACCGCAGTTCGATCCCCAGCATCACATTCCGCGCCTGCCCCACCCCCCAGGACAGGCTGAGCCATCCATAATAACAATAATAATAATAATGATGATGATGATGATACTTTAAAAAAAGAATAGCATGCTTTTCAGAGGACTAAGTGTCTGCTCTGGCAAGTACAGGGGCCAGGGTTTGATCTTTGGTCCTGCATGCCAGACCAGCCCTGCCCTGGGGTGCTCTGGGATGGTGAATGAGTCCAGGTGTGATGGCACATGCCTGTAATCCTAGTGCTGGATAGGCTGAAAACAGAAGAATCACTGCAAGTCCAAGCTGCGTAGTGAGACCCTATACCAAATACATAAAAAACTGAATTAAAAAAAAAAAAAAGGATAGCATGCTGGACTTAAATGCCAATTCTTGCTGTGGCACTCAAGGCTTCTATCAGAGTCAAACCTAAGATAACATGCCACCACTCAAGCCCCTCCCAGAGCATGCTTGAAGTACAACAGAGAAAGACATTGGGCATGAGCCTGCCCCAACCCGTGGCCACCACCAGGACCTAGTCCCATCTGCAAGCTCAAGGGTCACTGGAAGTGTAACTGCCCTGTCCACCAGAGAGCAAGTAAGTCATCCAGTTCCCTGCCCTCACAGGACATCTCACCATAGCCACTAGACTCATCACTAACTGACATACTTGGTCTTGCCTCTGAAGAGGATTGACAGAGCTTGCAATTCATGGCCCCCTTTGAGGTATCTTTATCTGAGCCCTGGTCTTGCTAGCCATCTCAGGTAGGACACATACTTTTCTTATTGACACAGGGGCCACATATAGTGTTATTCCTGAATTTTCTGGCTGCTTTACTTGAGCTATGGCTCTTGTGGGACTTAACTGCCAACCCACACAACCCTCTAGAGAGGGACCCCTCCCCTGACAACTCCACACATTTTTCTTTGCTCATAGTTTTCTTGTCATCTCAGTTTACCCCAGACCCCTCTGAGACAGGAAAAAAAAAAAAAAAAAAAACTCCACTTCTCTTTACCTTCTCTTTTCCCACAGCACTGATCTTCCAAGCTTCTTCACATTGCCAGTTCATCCCTTCCTTTTCCTCATTCCCTGGTTGATCCCACAGTTTGGTACATCTCTAGTCCCACTCGTGCCATCCATCCTACCCCTCTACTAGTTTGTCTCAGGAATCCCTAAACAGTCCCTTGCATTCTCCAATATCCATTAGCCCCCAATCACCAAGAAAGACTTAAACCCATAATCCACCATCTCCTAGACAATGGTTTTCTTAAAACTGCCCGTTTGCGTTATGATACTCTTATTCTTCCCATACCTATATATGATGATTCCTACTGTTTACTTCAAGGTCTCAGGGTTATCAATAATGTGGTTATACCAGTTCACCTATTGGTACCAAGCCCTTACACCATGCTCTCTCATATCCCCCCTCTGTAAAGGATGCCATCTAGCATAATATCTTTAGAAATAGGAGAAACTGAGGAAAAATTCAATTTAGCTTGACCTCTGCCTGAAGTATGGACATAGAAGACATCTGGACCACCATCCTCAAAAACATAATGTAGTAGGTGTCCTAGGATATAAAAAGGAAACTTCATTTCAAGCAGTAGCATATCTATCAAAACAGCTATGCAACACAGCAGATGGATGAGATTCCTTTTTTTGAGCCCCAGATTGGGTGTCACTGGCTTTTCTTCCTGGTCCTCCTCATAGCCCACTTGGGGATAGTGGGCCCCTATCATCCTTCCCATTCTAGATCCTCTTACCACGAGTATTCTCTTGTTACTCATAGCACTTTGTCTCTAATTTTTTTTTTTTTTTTTGAGATTTCTCCGATTCAGGATATGAGCTTTCACCACCTACAAGCTTCTCAACTTGGCTGAGAGCCATGGCACCAGCTTCCATGTGGACTTGACTCGTCATCCTGATAAGCCTCTACCATGATGCCCCTGTCAGCAGAGGGTAGCTACAAAGAGTTGTCACACATTTTAACAACAAAAAGATGAGAACGATGGGTCTGTGCCCATGCAGCAGTGTGTTGGGTCAGCATGGTGGTGAGTCAGCTCTGGGCAGGGATCCTATACCAACAACAAGCTGCTCCTAGAGTGATTTCCATCTTCTTCCCCTGGATTAACTGCAGACATTCTCTTTTGACTTTCACTCTCACATCAAGCCTTACCCAATCAACACCTGTTATAACACTGTATTGCCTATGTAAACTCCACTCCCAACCGAGCCAAATAAATTCATTGCTTTCCCTTTTACTCCCCAAAGGTCTCCTGCTTCTTTTTGGCAGCCCTCCCATGTAAAGCAAGGAGAGATATCCTTACTTCCTCCCACTTCTCTTTGACACCAGAGGAAAGAAACTTCCACAAGGCAGTTCTTCTTTACCAAGAAGTGAGAACAACCTAATTGAAGAGATAAAATATAAACGTATTCACGGTGCCCAGCGGGATGGCTCAGTGGTCTAAAGCGCCTGCTTGGGGAAGCTTGGGCGGCTTTAGGGACCACGGTTCGATCCCGGGCACCACATGCTGCGCCAGCCCTGCCCTCAGGGTGGGCTGAGCCAGCCATAAAAATGAGTGAATAAACAAACAAAGGTTCTGAAACAAGAAAAAATAAAATAAAATAAAATAAAAAATTCTAAAAAACCCCCCAACCAACCAACCAACCAAACAAACAAACAAAACAAAAACAAACAAACAAACAAACAAACAAAAAACATATTCACCATGGAATACTAGTTAGTTACAAATAAAAAAGAAAGAAAGAAATTCCATTCATTTGTGACATCACAGATGGAACTGGAGGTCATTATGTTAATTAAAATAAGCCAGGCACAGAAAGACAAGTCCACACAACCTCTCTCTATGAAGAATGCTTAAAAAGTTGATCTCAGAAGTTGGAGTATCTACCAGACCCTGGGAAAGTAGAACAGAGTTGTAGTGAAGAGAGTGAGGGAGGTTTGATTAGTGGGTGCTACTAAAAGTCATAGGAATGAGAAGTTCTGGTGTACTATTGTTCAGTAGGATGACTACATATAAAAATATACTGTACATTTCAAAAGCCCAGAAAAAATAGGTCTCAGTATTTTCACATGAAGAAATACATTTGAGGAGATAAGTAAGTTTAACCTTGTTTAAACATCATATGATGCATAGCTATACCTAAAAACCACATAGTATCCCATAAGTACCTACAAACATACCTATTGTCCTAGCTACGGGGGCGGGGGGGGGGGGGTGGTACAGCATAGCAAGACCTGATTCAAAAAACAAAAACAAAAACTCTTTAAAATACCTGTACTGCTT
>PVJA010010802.1:9737-56519 GCA_004027025.1 Myocastor coypus
AAAAAAAAAAAAAAAAAAAAAAAAAAAAAAAAAAAAAAAAAAAAAAAAAAAAAAAAAAAAAAAAAAAAAAAAAAAAAAAAAAAAAAAAAAAAAAAAAAAAAAAAAAAAAAAAAAAAAAAAAAAAAAAAAAAAAAAAAAAAAAAAAAAAAAAAAAAAAAAAAAAAAAAAAACCCAAATTAAAAAATAACCACAGGAACTGAAATTTACAGTCCAATAAGAGAATATAAGTATACTTTACACGTGACCACTATGCTAAAAAGCCTAAGTATTCATATAATTCCCTTCTTGTCTTCCATGCGGTCTGATTGTAGGCAACCACATCAAATTCCCCTCAAACCTCAAACAAGCCCAGTACTCAAACCCTAAACAAACCCAGTCTCAAAAATTCTCCCTTCCAGCTTGCAGACATAAGTGATTCATGATTAGATCTGTTGATGCTATTACCAGAATTCCTTTTTAAAAATTCATTTTTTCTTTAAAAAAAATTTTTTTATTAACTTTTTATTTTTTTTCTTGTTTCAGAACTTTGTTTATTTTTATGGCCGGCTCAGCCTGCCCTGAGGGCTGCACTAGTGCAGCATGTGGTGCCGGGGATCAAACTGTGGTCCCTGCAGCCGCCTAAGCTTTCCTAAGCAGGCGCTTTAGACTACTGAGCCATCCTGCCAGGCCCCCACTTTTTCTTCTATCAAATATATATAGGGCCAGCAAGATGGCTCAACAGTCTAAAGCACCTACCTAAAAAAGTTCAGGCAAGCACCAGGATCGCTGCTTGATCCCTGGCACCACATGCTGCGCCACCCTACCCCAGGGCTATACACACATATATACATATATGTCACATCATAATTTGTACCTATACATGATATAATTTAATTCTTTTTTCCCCATTTACCTAACCTTTAGCCTCTATCTTCCCTGTTTTCAAAAACTTTGTTTTCATTTTTTCTCCTTTCTCATTTTTTCTTTTTATTACTTTTAATAAATAATATTGGGCCAGTGAGATAGCTCAGCAGTCTAAGATGCCTGCTTAGGCAACCACAGGAATCACAGTTCAATACCTGGCACCACATGCTGCGCCAGCCTCACCCCCAGGGAAGGCTGAGCTGGCCATAAATAAATAAATAAATAAATAAATAAATAAATAAATAAATAAATAAATGAATGAATGAATAAATAAATAAATAAATGAAATTGAGCCCGTTTCAAAACATGTTAGGACAGCCACAATAATTGATACAATGTATATTGTTGTCTTCATAGTAGTTGTTCAGAGTACCAGATGTAGACATAACTCTTCTAAACACTATTGATACAAATATTTCTTCTCGCTGAACTAAGAGAAAGTAGCTGTACACATAGAGCAATATTCCATAATAGTAGTGGCAGAACAGGGAATGTTGGAAGCTGTTGATTTGAGCCTTTTACAGCTCAGCATACTAATCTGATTTTACTTTTTATGCCTTGTGGTTAAACTGTTCTGCTGGATGGTTAAGGCCAAGTTGAAGCAAGACCTATATAACAAAACATACAATTTTTATATCTGACAAGGTCAGTCAAATTCCCTTAGGATTTACCTTGAAACCATGTACAACGTTTTGTAGAACTTTATTCAGTATCAGCTGTCTGGATGAGTCACAGCCAATGCTTGACCAGTTTGCTCTCTGTGAAAGCCTGAGAGAATGTTTTCCCTCTAGGTGACTCTCCTAAGGCACACTATATATCATTGATCCCTTTCCTCTGTGGCCCCATAATCTCCTTGAACAGAAAATTTGGGAGACCACTTAGTTATAGGATGTTACAATACAGGGTCTCTTATGTCCTGAGTCCTCACTGACCTTGAAGGGCTAAAATCAAAATACTGGCTAACCTTGTAGCCCTTCTTTTTCTCCAATTTTTGGTCTATAAACTTAGGTTCTTAACCCTCCAGGAGAGAAGCTTATATGATACTATTACTCTATAACATAGGTACTTGAACTTATCATCACTATTATCAGAATTCTTGAAACATAGGACAAGTGCTGGAGATGTAGCTTAGCAGTGAAGTGTCTGCCTGGCAAGCACAAGGCCCTGAATTCAATTCCTGGCACACCACCCCACCCTACGCCCCCCCCAAAAAAAAACAAAGGGACAAAGTCCAAACCACTTAAATAGCTAAAGGGGTAAATATCTCTGGACAAATACAACTGAAAATACATCAGTGGATCAGTGTAGTATCTTACTAAAAAAACCTTCATAATAATTATAACCTCTCACCCTGCTTGACCTCAACTTTCAACACGAAAAAGGGAATACACACACACACACACACACACACACACACAGAATAAAAAGGAACAAAAGACCCCCCTGAAGCCCCAATTCTCCCAAGGCAGATTCAAGGGACACTAATGGAGAGAAAAGAAAACACTAGGTAGTGCAGCTTTATGACTTGATTAAAGAATTAAAGAAACACAGTGAGTTTAAAGAAGACATGACCCAAAAGTTTATGGAATTATCCTACAAAATGACCAACGCAGATTTGGGGGAAACAAAAAAATTGGAAGAGCTTACCAAAAGCTTTCAGAACATGAATGACAAATTTACCAAAGATAAAAAATTCACAAAAAGGTATCTGACAGAAATACCAGAGATTTTTTTAAAAGTATATAGCATTCATAAATTGCAGAAATGACCAGTGTGAAGCCAGGGTTTCTGAAATCAAAGATAAAATATAAATTAGAATGAATTACTTAGAAAAGACTTAAAAATGATAGGAGAGCAAGACTAACTCAAGAGCTACTAGGTAACCCCAGGTCAACCTAAGGATGACTGGAGAAAAAGGAAAAAAAAAAAAAAAAAAAGAATCACAAACAAAGGTAAACCCATTGTAATTATAGCAGACTTCTCAATATAAATTTAGAGGGCAGAAGATCTTGGGATGAAGAATTTCAAGCCCTAAAAACAAATTACCACCAACTCATGAATATATACAGCAATTCTTTTTTCAAAATAGATGAGGAAAGCAAACATGGTGGAAAGCCTGTCACCTTGTCAGGCCTTGGTTTTCCTCATAGATTGTGGTGTTCATGCATGACTATACAAATATGAAAACACAGAGCACAT
Source organism: Myocastor coypus (assembly GCA_004027025.1). Classification (NCBI taxonomy): domain Eukaryota; kingdom Metazoa; phylum Chordata; class Mammalia; order Rodentia; family Myocastoridae; genus Myocastor; species Myocastor coypus. The sequence continues at coordinate 12,840 of PVJA010010802.1, forward strand.
TACATGGTAGAGTGGTGTTTATAGAGCTGGTGTTTTTTCAGAAGCTCCATAGGGGGAGCCATTTCTCTACTGTAATTACTATTGTAATTATAGCAGACTTCTCAATATAAATTTAGAGGGCAGAAGATCTTGGGATGAAGAATTTCAAGCCCTAAAAACAAATTACCACCAACTCATAAATATATACAGCAATTCTTTTTTCAAAATAGATGAGGAAAGCAAACATGGTGGTGCATGCCTATAATCCCAGCACTTGAGAGGCTGAGGGATGAGGATCACTGTGAGTTCGGGCCATCTTGGATTATGTAGTGAATTCAAAGTCAGCCTGAATTACACAATGAGACTATGGAAAGAAGAAAGACAAAGACAGAGAGAGAATGGAGAAATAAGGATACCGCATGAGAAAGAACTCAAAATATTTATGAGCACCAAAGTAGCACTTCAAAAGAGACAACAGAAGCCAACAAAGCCAAAAAAAAAAAAAAAAAATCAGATGGAATAACTATGAAGTAAAGGAAAATAGATTAATAAACATAAAACAGAAGAAATTAACAACAGAAAAGAGTGCATTAATTACTGTCATTACAATTACTGTCACCATCACCTGCCTGAAACATTCTAAGTCCACCTTTGGAAATGCTTCAATTTCCCTCAGAGTACAAGAAAACTAGAAAATCCCTTTTACCACTTATCTCAGATGATCTTGGGAAAGAGCCAGGGCGACTCCCATATAATATATCTAACTCTGTTACTCAAAAGTTAACAGGATCTTTGAAAAATAGTTTTTAGGTATTCATTTAATCCTTGATCTTAGATTGTTAGATGTCCTCCCAATCAGCTGAAAGGGTAGTACAGGTTAAGCAAACCCAATCTGAAAACCTCCAAATCTTGAAACTTTTTAAGTGCTAATATCAAGCCACAGTTGAAATTTGTGAGACTGGAACTCATGTAGTGAGACAAAGTAAAAGGCAAATACACTAAAAATATTGTATAAACTTTCCCTCAGCCTATGTGCATAAGGTGTACATGAAGCATAAATCAACTTTGTGGTTAGACCTAGCTACCACCTGAGATATCACGTTATATATGAATATATTGCAAAATCTAAAGAAAAAAACTGAAATACCTGTTACTAAGCATTTTGAATGAGGAATATCAACCTGTATTGCCTTGCCTATAAGTCTTGTGCCATGGAAACTCTAAAAGTACAGATTTAAGGAAAAGTGGCTGCTCCCTAGGTATGGAAGCCAAAACAAACTCATCTTCATCAACAAATGCACATGCACCCCATAAAAGATGGCATCAACAGGTCTTTAACTGGCAATCTTCCAATTTCAGTAGAGAAATGGCTCCCCCTATGGAGCTTCTGAAAAAACACCAGCTCTATAAACACCACTCTACCATATAATGTGCTCTGTGTTTTCATATTTGTATAGTCATGCATGAACACCACAATCTATGAGGAAAACCAAGGCCTGACAAGGTGACAGGCTTGCCAGGACAGACCCTTTCCATCTTGTGCCAGGCCTACGCTGAGGGTCAGTGTCTTACCGGCACTTCCACTCCGTTCTTGCCAGCCAGCAGCCACTCCCAGCAGGCCAAGGCAGTCTCCATGCCATGTTCATTGAACATCCGAAGGGGTCCCCAACACAGATGATGGAGAAGCTGTGGGTCACAATCTAGAACCAAAAACACAGCTTCTGCAGTTGACAGGACAGTCAGCCTCAGTTGGAGCCAACATGGCCTTTTACTTTCCACTCACAGGAGAGACAACGGAGAGCTCACTTGAGGTGCATGATCTCTTCATCAAGGACTACAATTTATTAAGAATCATTTTGGCAAACATTCATTTAGAAGTGGCCCAGAATTCCACAGAACTTATGTGCATTACCTTTTTTTAAAAAAAAATTATTTTTTATTTATTTATGTTATGGGCAGCTCAGCCTGCCCTGGGGGTGCAGCTGGCACAGCATGTGGTGCTGGGAATAGAACCACAATCCCTGTGGTTGCCTAAGCTTGCCTAAGCAGGTGCTTTAGACCACTGAGCTATCTCACTGGCCCCTATGTGCATTACCTTTGCTGCTAATGAGCATTGCAGTCAGCTTGAACATGGCCTGTGTGTAGTGCTGGGGATTATTGTGGTCCAAAGCTGTATTCAGATCCTGCACCATCATTTTGTTTAGGTCAGACATCTGGCCTGTGGCACCTGAGAACCGAATCATTCCATATACCTGCAAGAAGCACACTCATCAGCAGCCATCATCTTAAGACCCTGGCAGCCACCTCACTATGCTCACAAATCAATTAGAAAGTAGTTCTGTGTGTGTGTGTGTGTGTGCACGCGTGCGCACATGCATGTGCAGGCACAAATGTGTATGTGCAGGAGGATGAACACCAGACCTCATGCTAAATACATTTTATAGCCCCTCAAAGATTTTTTTAAAAGAATTTCTCTTCTAGAAATGCCTGTCAGCATTCCCACTGCTGTAGATGAGGACTTTGTCCCTATTTTTGTCTGACCCATGACAGAATTATATGAATTTGAACTAGATAAATAAAATTATTCCAGATTGAATGACTGAAACATGATCAGCTACATTTTTTTTTTTTACTTGTTTGAGGTACAGGGGCTAAACTCAGGGCCTCATGCATGCTGGGCAAACACTTTAACGCTGAGTAGCCTTGTTGTCTTTAAAGTCAGACATAATTATTCTAGTTCTGTTTCTGATTCACAAATTATAAAGAATATCTGACTCTTTAAAAAAAAAATCTATCTCCAAAAGTCAGAGTTCCTCCTGCCACCAGGGTATTCAAATCATTGTAGAACAGACTCCTAGCATGTATTCAACACTCAGCAGAATATTGGAGTGGGAAAGCCACCTTGAGATCAGGCTACTAACAAATTTGCATAGTTTTCAATGAGTTGCTGTGCTTTATGGATAAGGAAAATGAGGCCTAGAGAGGTAAAGCAACCAGTCAAGATGAAAACACTGCAGGTGTTGGGTAAAAGCCTTCAATGTGGAGCTGATAGAGGTGGCTCCTAAAGGTATTTTGCCTGACTGTGGCAAGTTACTGAGGTTTAGGAGCCTTAGTTTCTGTATCTATATAACCTGAATCATAGTATCACATTTTAGCAAGTACCCAGGAGAATGTATGACACTCAACAAATGTTTGCCACCACTTTTGTAAAAGTCAAAACCCAGAATGCCTCAGCATATTTAGAATATGCATATATGAGGTACATGCCTCAGAATATGCTCATAGTGTTGGACCCCATGCTCAAGCCCCCCTAGACTGAGTAAATTCTACATTGCTCAGACCCACTACTTATATACCATGAGAAAAGAGCCAACTGACATCAAACCAAGAGGATGCTCTGACTCTTGGGCACAGTGACAACAAAATTACCTCGCCTGCATAGCGGTTGCGCAAATTCAGGGAAGCCATGAAGTTGGAGTAATCTTTCTTCACACAGGCTGGGCGCTCAGTTAGCTGAGTTGCCTACAGAAAAACAATAACAATTACTGTAGACTATCAAAATATCACCTTTTTTCATGCATACAATGACTAAAGAAAAGTCTAAGTTCAAACTGCATGTGGTGGCACACACCTGTAATCACGGCAGTCTGGGAGGCTAAGGCATCATGAATTTGATCTCATACTAGGCAACTTACAGACAGTGAGATCCTATCTCTAAATAAAAACTTTTTTAAAAAAAGGTTAAAAGCCGGGCATGGTGGTGCATGCCTGTAATCACAGCACTTGAGAAGCTGAGGCAGGAGGGCAGTGTGAGTTCGAGACCAGCCTGGGCTACAAAAGTGAGCTCAAGGCCAGCCTGAACTGCATAGCAAGACCCTGTCTCAAAAAGGCAAAAAAAAAAAAAAAAAAAAAAAAAAAAAAAAAAAAAAAAAAAAAAAAGGAAAGGAAGAAGAAGGGGAACAAGGGGAGGAGGAGGGGAAAGAAAAAGGGAAAAAAGAAGAAAACAAGTTCAGGTAGAGGGTTACTAAAATTGTGCCAAGAGCTAGCCAAATAGCTCAGCAGATTAAAGCACCTGAGCACTGAGAGGGCAATTGAGACTGGGTGTGGTAGATGTAATCCCAGCTCTTGAGAGGCTATAAATAAATGGATCACTATGAGTCTGATCTAGTAGTGAGACCTTGAACACACTGTAGACCCTTCCCTAAAAATACAAAAATAAATAAATAAATAAAAATAAATTGTGCCTATAAGTTAATATAATGGGGGCTAGCAGGATGGTATAGTGGTCTAAAGCACTTGCTTAAGTACACTTAGGCGGCGGCAGGGACCACAGTGCAATCCCCAGCAACACATGCTGTGCCAGCCCTGCCCCCAGTGCAGGCTGAGCCAGCCATAAATAAATAAATAAACAAACAAACAAATAAATATTACCCCAAAAAAGTTAATATAATGAATAGCCTCTAGAGTCAGGCATGTCCCGCAGACATTTTTTTTTTTTCCTTTTTTAAATTTTAGATGTTGCCAGGATTGGTGGCACATGCCCATAATCCCCAGAATTCCAGGAGGCTGAGCCAGGATTCCAAATTCAGGCTAAGCCTGCGCAATTTAGCAGCTTAACAAGGTCTTCTCTCACGCAAAAAGTTGCCAATAGAAAATGGCCAGAGATGTAACTCAGTGCAAATATCCTGGGCTCAATTCCCAGTACTGAAAATAAAAAATAAAATTCTTGATGTGGAAAATTCCTAAGGAGGGAATTGGTACTATCATTTTGTGAATGTGATGACAAAGGCTAATAGAATGGTGGGAGCAAAAGGTAGCAGGGCCCTTAAACATTCAACAGCTGCCCAAATGTCTGGAAAAGTGTGTCCCTAAGCATAAAGGAAAACTGCTTCCTCATGTCTCCTTTTCATGAGCCTCAGCCTCCCAGGCCCTCCCCACTTCTAGACTCAGAACCTCAGTAGGCTGAAAGACCTCCTCCTAACCCAGTCTTTTCCTTGCTGTTTACTCTGTAGCTTCTGTTTAGCCAGGGGTACATATTTAAAAAGTCAGGCAAAGGGCCAGGGATTTAGCTCAGTGGCACAGCACCTGCCTAGCAAGCATGAGGTCTATAATATATATAATTTATAATATATAATATATAAATTTATATATATGTAATTATATTTATATATAGCCAGGCAGCATTTTCTTTTAGCATAACTTACTACAAATTGACACAAGCCATTTACTTTATGAAATACAGACACTACTAAAAAAAAAAAAGTAGTACTACTGAAATACTACTACTAGAAGTGTCAGAATTTGGAGGAATTTTATTTATTGGGAAAGCAGGTATAAAGCAGGTCAGAGAAGAAAATATAAATTTAGGGGAAAAAAACATACGTGACAAGAACATCAAATGGTGCTTATAAAATAATATTAAGTCAGTTTTTTTAAAAAAGTCATAGCTGGGTGTGATGGAGGCTGTAAGTTTGAGGCTAGCCTGGATAATGTAGTCAGACTGTCTCAAAAAAATACACAGGGTTCCTGGGTGCAGTAACTAGTAACACACACACACACACACACACACACACACACACACACACACAAACACACACACACAGACAAAAGTCCTTTACATATTTTGCAGACTGTGAGAACTGGGGACATATAGCTCAGTGGTGTAGCACTTGCCTGGCAAATGTAAGATCCTCAGTTCAATAACCAGCATCCACACACACAAAAACAAATAAAAGCTGCTGCTGCACAGACAATGTGGCCTGTGACATCAAGTAGGCCTGCACTCCAACCTGGCTTGACACTGATCATCTGTGAGACTTGGAGAAGGCATTTGATGTCTCTCAACTTCAATGTGCTCCCCTGAAGAGTAGGTATAAAGTCAGGTATGGTATCACACACTTGTAGCTCTGGCACTCTGGAAGGCTGAGGCAGAAGGATTCTGAGTTTAAACCCAGCCCAGGCAGATTAACAACTTAGTGAGACGCTGTCTCAAAATCAATAAAAAAGAGCTAGGGGGACTGTCCTTTGTTACAAGCACTCTCAATCTGTGAATTCTGCCCATGGCCTGCCTGTATCCTCCAAGCAGTAGAGAGGCCCAGATCAGGGCACTGATCCCACTATACCTTTCGATACAGAAAGGCCAGTGAGTGCTGGCTGCACATGGCTCAGCAGGCTACATGTGCTGTAGTGTGCAGCACTGTAGTGTGTAGTGTGGAGAAAGTGCAACCTTGAGGTGAGTGCTTTATGGTAAAATAAGGTCTAGAGAAGTGTTCTGCCTGGCATTGCTACTGGCCCTGAAGAATCTAGAGGGCACTCAGGCCTAGGAAAAGGCCCCTTTCTTCCTGCTTGGATCCCAGGGGGTCCTGCCATACTTCCTCCTAGGTCATCAGTCTCTATATTTCCACATGTAAGACCCACACCTGATAACTGAGAAAGTCAAAGAGCATAAACAACCTAAACAATCCTGCTCTTTTTCAGATTAACCAAGTCCTGAGTGAGGGGGTGATGGGTAGGGGCTGGCATTGTTAAGATGTCAAAACACAATACTGCCAGGCCAGTCTCATCACTGGATATAACTGCCTGCTCTGATCCTCACTGACTTTTTAGCTCTAATTTAACTCAGAAATCACTATTTTGTGAATATACTACCCCCTAAATTAATTTCAAGCAGAACGAGATGAAGCTGAAGTGTATGCATAAAGTTCAGCACCACAGAACCATCACAAAGTCTGGTGAATGTTCTACATACACACTGACTATGAAATGATGCTGTCCATGTCTAGGAGGTTAGTTTCTTTTTGCACACAGACACTCAAATCTAAGTCTGATCTCATTAATGAATCAACCTTTGATCTCCATAAATCTATATATTAAAAACATAAGAACAATAAGAAAATGCCTGTTGTAATTAATGCTATCGTTGCCACCCCACCCCACTCCCTATCCCGTCTTCTTCTTTTGTGGTACTAAGGATTGCCACTGCCTATATTTCCTAGCCCTTATTTTATTTTTAATTTTGACCAGGTTCTTGCTAAGTTACTAAACTGCCAGAGCTAGGCCACCACTTCATTTTTCACTGGGTATTACTTAATTCCTGTGAAACACATGGCATACACCTAACACATGGGGAAGGGAATTTCACAACATACTACAAACTCAAATCCTCCCACCCCTGTAATGCTGCTCCCACAGATTAAGGGAGTCACTGCCCTGCAGAAGGCTTGTACATACCCCAAGAGTTGTGTTCTGCTTGTTGTAGCCAGCAAAATGAAGTATGCTCTCAGTAGCCATGGCCAGCCCCGTGTGCTGGGATAGTCCTGACACCCAGTTCTGATGTTTGTTCAGATATTCCTGAAATACAAAAAAAAAAAAAAAAAAAAAAAAACCCATACTATTTCACATAGAGGGAAAGTAGAGCGTGGAGCATAAACAAAAAAAGCCAAGTATGGTTAGCTTTTTCCATACACCTATAATTCCAGTACTTGGGAGGCTGAGGCAGAAGTATTACTACAAGTTCAAGGCCAACCTGGGCTACAAAGTGAGTTCAAAGCCAGCCTGAACAACACAGCAAGGTCCAGTTTAAGAAAGACAAATAGTAAGGTGTGGAATAGCAGAGGAAGTACCAAGTTTCAATGTTGCATCTGTAACTCACACCCCAGCTGTGAGGTCAAGACCCTCTGTGGCTGGCTGCTGCTTGTCTACGAGTGAGGGGAAGGCCCAAGACCCACAGTGGTTGTCACATGGAAGTGCACTGTCACATAGTTAAGGGGAGAGGATTGCTTCTTGCTGATTATCTACCGTGTAACAAGAGCTTTGTTGGCCCCTGAGGATAAGCTACAAGGCCTTGGTCCTGCAGACCACTGTGTGCAGCAGTGTGGGTAGAGCAGCGTGTGTACAGGCATTGATCACTGTCACAGCACCCCTGCTGCCTAAGGCAGCCACGACAGTAACCAGAAGCCCAAAACAAGCACCTGAGCCACCCTGGCTGGCCAGTGGAGGTGGCACTGGAGCAAAGAGACCCCTGCTTGAGCCCAAAGGTAGGGGAAAGACCAGTTCCGGGGACCATGGGAGCTCAAACCACTAGACCACCACCTACAGGAGTAAGGTTATGGGGTAGGGGAGCTGGGAGGTTCTGGACCAACAGAAACTAATTCTCCATAGGAAAACACATGAGCATGTACACACAAAACTATGCCACAGAAATCCACCCATGGACCCCTTAGTTATAGAGAGCAGCAAATGATCAAGTTTAAAAGGAAGTGCAAATAAATAAATAAATAAATAAATAAATAAATAAATAAATAAATAAAAGGAAATGCACTGACCAGATTTGCTACTGAAACTGAATAAATCTGTTAGACACAGAAAAGGGCAGTCAGGAAGGCTGAGGCTAGAGGCAGGAAGGGGAAATGGGCCTGTATAATGAGAGCTATGTGATGATGGGAGTTCAGAAGTGGTGGACCGCTATGGAAATAAACCATGATCTGGATGGGTGCCAAGGGGCACATTTCAAGCTTGGTCACTTTCCATTTCTTTTCTAGGGCAAACTTAGCTGAGAAAATGCTAGGGAAAACAAAAAGTTCTTTCTATTGATTCCTTTTTTGTCCACTAAATTGTTTAGGCACTAAAGGGCTCTTCTCTTCTTTAGACTGCAACCAATGTGAAGCAACAGCAACCAGACATTTCCCAAATATTAATAGTTGGAAACACTGCCACAGTTCCAAGAATTCCAGTGTGCAAATGTGAAAGCTACAAGGCAACAAATAGTAGGGTGGCATATAACCAGGCCCGGCAGCTTTGTCCAGCTTAGCCTGTGGGTCTGTCCCACAGTGAGGCCCCGTGGTCCCACTCCCCCTTGCTGCTCAACCCCTTTGTAGGAGGGAGGAATTCACAGCAACCCTAGACACAAACCCCATGTTCTTGTATAATGTAGTTCCAAATGGTCACAGAGGCTCCTAGAGCTGGCTATTCCACCCTTCTTGGATTCCACATCAAACAAAGCTATTTTTCTTTTTCGGAGTTGAGATCTTGCTATGTTACCCAGGCTAGCCTCAAACTTGAAACCCTCCTGTCTCAGTCTCCCAAATAGGTGGTATTACAATCATAAGCTAGCAGGCTCACACTAAAACATTTTTGAACTGGCCTTAAAATGTAAGGTCAAAAAAAAAAAAAAAATGTAAGGTCAGTTTCACAAGGTCCTCTCAACACACCTGCTCTTTGCTAACCGGAATTCCTGTTAGTGGCATTTTTAATCTTTAATCTGCTCCCCACCCACCTACAGACTTTGTGTAGGGTACTAGGGATTGAAACCAGGGCCTCTGTATTGTGCTACAGCTCTAGCCCTTTAATTATTTTGAGATAGGCTCTCAGTAAGTCACTCAACTGCCTAGACAGGGCTTGAATTTTTAATCCTCCTGCCTCAGCCTCCCAGCGCTGGGATTACAGCTATGCACCACTATATCCAGCTCTTTGACCTCTTTTTAAGGCAACTCTTTACTCTATACACTGTGGCATTTTTGTTCTATCTGTCTCTAGAACAATGGTACATCTTTCAGTCATCCACATTTACAAGTCAGTATGTTTATCTGGGGGAGAGGACCTCCTATGTACCCACTAATGCAACTACGTAAAGTTTTCTCCAGGCAGAGCTTTACTTACTGGGACAAAAGTCCCTGACTCTGCCTAATGTGCATTCAATGCACTCAGCTTTTGGTACTGCTGCTACCTCTAGCAGCCTCCTCTGCCCAGCACACAGCCCCAAGTCCTGCCACAGACTTGGTACTTCATCTGGTATGGATGGGTCAGGTCTGGGCCTGCCCACTATGGTGGCCACCTCTCCTCTTCTCCGGCTTCCCTGAATAGCACAGTCACCAATGTTTCTAACAGAGTAGCACCTTGAGATGATAGCTATTGAATAACTAGTACTCTCAGGTTCCACTAATGTTCTTGGTCTGCTTATTTGCCCTAGTGCTGTTTGTAGCTTGAGTTCACTGGACTTGTACAAAAGCTCTCTGGACTGCTCAAAGAAACTTATCAAGATTGCCTACTGTAACCAATTCTCCACAATGAATACAATCACTACGTATTGCAAACATGTTAAGAACAATAAAAAATTATAAACACATACAAAGATTGCCTTTTAATGATTTCATGAATTTACCTGTAGATGGGACTTGGTGACCGTGGGTGCCCACTTCATAGCCTCCTGCAGGATCATTCCACAGCGTGCAGCAAAGTCCTTCACGATACTCTGCAGGTGGGTGACAATGGTTTTTAACAACTAAAATCAGCCTATCCAGAATGCTGCAGTGACAGACATAGACTGAATTGTTTCCTCCCCTACAAAACAATCTATGTTCATAAAACCCTAACTCCTAGTACCTCAGAGTAAAGCTGTACTTGAAGACAGGGCTTTGAAAGAGGTAACTAAATTAAAAGGCTTCAGGATGGGCCCCAATCTAATCTGTCTGATATCCTTGTGAGAAGAGGAAATCTGGACACCAAGAGGTACCAGGGATATAGACAAGTCATGGAAGCACATATTGCAGTGAGAGGGCAGCCACCTACATGCCAAGAACAGGCACCTATGCAAACAGCTTAAGCTTGGACTTCTAGACTTCACTATTGTGAGGAAGTAATTTTCTCTTCCTTAAGCTATCCATTCTATGTTACCTGGCCCCAGTAGCCCTACTAGTGATCATGTTCTAACACCAAGAATCCAGGGGACAGGAAGTCATATACACCATAGTCTATAATTCTTGCTCAAGGCTATGTGGCAGGACTTATATCATGGGGCTAAAGTGTGACATGTGACATGTCTTGGGTCAGTAACTAAAAGGTTGTACTTGATTGCAAATATCCTCACATGTAGCACATCACTGCACAAGGAAGCTCCCTAGTGACAGCTAGTCTGGCTCCTATTCAGATTAACTACTGAATTATTAGGCCATGTCTTTGCCACAGGCCGGAGGAGCTTGGAACTGAGCTAAGGTGAACTGACCTGAGTTTCTGTCCTATCATAGCAGGGGCTCTGAGTTAGGCTGAGTCAGGGAAAGGAAATAAAGCTATGTCACTCTATTACCACAATAGCAAAAGGTGGTATACCTCCACATGAATGCATGTGAAAATCACAGGCCACAAAGCAGACATCCCTGCCTTCTGCAGCAGGGCCTCAGTGCTAATCAGTGTCCACACCATCGGACAGGGTGAGGACACTCATACTTTTAACTGCTGGGGACAGAAGGACCTCCTATAGTTGAATACTTGACCTGATATGCTCAGGGAATGATTGTGAAAATGGCCCTCATGCAGAGATCAGATGGGGCCTACCTCTCGGGCTTCATAAGTGTCAGGAACGGTGATCCGATAGGGTGCATCAGGAATGTCATAGTAAGGTTGGTCCTTATGAATATCCTGCAAACACAGTGATAGTCCTCTTCAAATCCACCTTATTGTGATATTCATGGCCCAGTCTCTGACCCATGACAGCAGTATGCTTGCCATCCTATCCCATCCCCTAGTGGCCCATCTACAATGGTCCTCCAGAATTGCTGCAGCTTATTAGGAAGTACAAGGTGGGATTTGGGCCCCTCCCCACCTTGCCACAGACAAATTCATCACTTATATCATAAATTAGTCCCAGGAAAATTACCTAAGGAGCACCCCATTACACAGGGTGGATGGGATGCCTTGGGCAGCCCAAGGTCACCCAGGATACTCACAGCACTCAGCGATAGGGACAGAGTCTGCAGGATGTCCAGCATGGTCTTCAGTACAGTCCCACTCCAGAGCAAGTGGGGAAACCTACACCAACAGAAGGCTTTTAGGGCCTAGGAATCGAGTTTTCCTAGGTGTCTGCACTGCCCTGGGGAGGTGGGGGTGAGCACCTCAGTCATCTTCCCCTGCACCAGCACAAACTATACCTGCTGACAGCTGCTAAAAAATGGCATGTAAGGACACCCCTCAGGCAGGCACCAGCCCTCTCCAGGCTTTCCACAATGAAGTGAACAGTGCCTGATCAGAAATGATTCCTAGCAGGCCCAGCAGGTCGCATTCCTCACAGCCAGACAGACATAGGCCAAGTGGCCTGATTCAACCCTGACAGCAACAAGCTGTCTTGATTACACTAGCCAGATAATATTCTCTCTCTTCCCAAAACAATTCTAGTAATTTAACTGGAGAATTACTAATAGTCAACTAGGTTCCCAAATGTTTCTCCTATCATGGCACAAATAGAAAATTTGCACATTATCCTCAGACAGCGATGGCAAACCTTTTAGAGCTTTCAATGATGCAAACAGCCTACTGTGACACATGTGCCATAGCTTTGCCACTGCTGTCCTAGAGTAAAGAAAAAAAAAAAGCACCTAAAATAACAAGGGTTCTGGTAGCTCCACTGCTGCAGGAGCAGCACCTTGGTGCAACCTTAAAGTTATCCATGTTCACTGCTCAAAAGCCTGCTTAGACCTATGCCACATGTGTGTAAGACTCATTCTGGTTCTTGTAGCTCCTAGGTTGGCTGCTGACTTGCCCTGAGATGGTGCAGTTCTCTGGACCAGGCATTCCGCATCTGTGGCAAGTTGTCATCAAAGTGGGCCTCCCAAGAGGGTCTGCTTTGATTCCCACCACACAGAGTAGAAAAGGGGCAGTATGGGCTTTTGTTCCTGAGAAGCCTATAGTTTACCTATTCTACTTAGGGACTGGTGGCTGGACCTTGGGCTAGATGATGGGCTGGATCTTCTCACCATAGACAGGATTCAGAGATACAGGGACATGATTCCTATCAGCAAGAGAGGTACTGTAAAAATCCTCACCAAGAATGGTAATATACAACTATAACCCGAGTACTCAGGAGGCTGAAGCAGGAAGAGTTCCATTAGTACAAAGCCAGCCTGTGGTATACAGTGAGTTCAAGGCTGGCCTGGACTATATATCAAGAGTTTATCCCCCAAATCTCAATAGTTCAGAGTTAACTGAGGTTTCTGGAATAAAATTCAGACTCTGAAGCAAACTCACTGACATTCTGGAAGAAGGCTACATCACCCTTTAGAGTTTTTGTTCTGACCCTACTGTCTTCCGGACTGATGATGTAAGGATGAGTTTTTCTCATTCCAAATCACAAACATGCACACACATGCACGCAAGCACCAGTGGGAAATGGAACTTACTTATCCACCAGACCAGAAAGGTACTTGTCTGCTACCCTCCTTATCCTCTTATGAATGTGGTTGAAGTTTACCAGCAGAAACTGAGCATGTCGCTCCAGCTCCTCTTCATTTTCCTTTGTCTTGGCCTAAAGTTAAAAAAGAAGGTAGTACCCCTGTGCTGTTCTACTGCAGGTGCATATTCAGTCTCTGAAGAGGCTTACTTTATCTGCCATCATGTTCAGGAAGGCATCAAATACTTTATCTGCGACAGCAATCACACACTGCATCATCCCTGAAACAAAAAGGTTTCCACGGATCAGACACAGCTACACTGGCACTAAACTCATAGACTCAAGAGATCCTCCCACCACAGCCCCAAAGCAGCTGGGACTACAGGGCTCATGTTCCTGGATAATAACATCTGCTATGCAATCAAACTGAATTTGGATGAACACTGATAGAACTTAAATGTCAGGCATTATGTGAACTTCTCAGTTCTCTCATTCATGTCTCTGTTCTGTAATAGGATTCAATTTTGGATACTATGAGGGATTCACTTATTGTGTCTACAGGTCTCTTCTAATCTGTGTTGTTGGTCTGTTCTTGAACTTCATGACCTTGAAGGGGCTTGCAGGTTAGCTCAGTTGTTTAAAGCGCCTGCTTAGGTGAACTCAAACAGGCACAGGGGACTGCAGTAAGATCCCCAGCTCCACATGCCACACCAGACTTATCCTTAAGGCAGCCTGAGCCAGCCAAAAAATTCTTCATGACCTTGATACTTTTTTAAAAAATAATTTTTAATTTTATTATTTTTATTCTTGTTTCAGAACCTTTATTTGTTTATTCACTCATTTTTATGGCCAGCTCAACCCACACAGAGGGCAGGGCTGGCGCAGCATGTGGTGCCGGGGATCGAACTGTGGTCCCTGAAGCCGCCCAAGCTTTCCCAAGCAGGCGCTTTAGACCACTGAGCCATCCCGCCGGGCCCAGACCTTGATACTTTTGAAGGACACAGATATTTAGGTCATCTGATGCTTGCTTGATGATTTCACCCTCTTCTTGTCATATCAGATAAAGGGTCTGTGATATCTGTATCTTTTATCACTTCTTTGTTTAACCTTGATCATTGGTTCAGTGATATTTTTCTCTCTCCATGCTAGAATTAAGTCAACAGACTCACACTTGGGACTTAGGGACTAAGTGCCATCTCCTGAAGTGGGTTTGTGAATGACACTATTAAAAATCACCACAAAGGCCAGCAAGATAGCTCAGCAGACTAAGGGCCTGCTTTGGCAAGTGCAGGGACCTGGTCCCACATGCTGCACTGGCCTTGCACCCAACATATGCTGAGCCTATGAACGAGTCTGAGTCTAGGTATGGTGGCCCATGCCTGTAATCCCAGCGCTGAGGAGACTGAAAAAAGGAGGATCACTATGAGTCAAGCTGGAGCTGTGCTGTAAGACCATGTACCAAATACACAAATGAAAAAAAAAAAAAAATCACAATAACTGATAAAGAAAAATACTTCTGTTAAATGGAATTCTTTAAGGAAAGCTGGCCACACTTCCTTATTTTTTTTTTATTCAATAATCAGTATGGACTCTTGGATATTTATTGTGCTCACTGGGTTATAAACCAATACTATAGCTATTTTGTTGTTTAAATCATTCTAGCCAGAACTCTCAGATTGGCTCCCATGTCTTCCTGACAGGTCTCATTAATTTTGTTTTCTTAGCACATCCTTACTTCAGGCTGAGCATTCTAAATCTGAAAACATGAAATACAAAACATTTTAAGGGCCAACATGAGACTCAAAAAATTGTAAAGTTAAGCTGGTCACAGTGATGCATACCTATAATCCTAATACTCTGAGAGGCTAGAGCAAAGAAAAATAGCAGGTTTTAGGCAATAGTCAGTCTGGGCAATTTAGTAACTTAGTGGAACCCTCAAAATAAAAAAAGGGTAGAAGATGCTGCTCAGTACAAGGGCCCTAGGTTCAAACCCCAGTACCAATATCACACACACACACACACACACACACACACACACACACACACACACTAGTTTATACCATTCTTGATTACCCTCACATCTTTGAGACTGCCTTCTTAAGAGGTTGAGTTGGGCATATGAAATTTTATTTTGGGTATTTGTTTAGTGTAATATTTTTTCCATATATACAGCTTTACATATGCGTATATACGAGGTAGGTAAAAAACTGAATCTCTCAGTTCCTAATAAATAATCAGATAGAGATCTTATGCCAATAAATATTACATAATAGTATCTAAGGAGATTTTTGGTTTTTTTTTTTTTTTTAAAGAAGCCATCTTCCTTCTTATACCTACAGCTAGTAGGTTACTCCAGGTTAATAGTAAGCTAACTGTGCAACTGGCAGGTGAGTATCAGCCCCTGGTCTTACTTCCAGGAAGCCTGGCTTACACATGCATAGAGGACACAGAAGCCTTTTCCTTCAGGGAGGTGCTAAATGTTTCATATTCATTCACTCTTGGTTATTTCTAAAAATTCATAAATTAGTATGTGTCTCTAATGTTTCCTTCCCATCTCTTAGGAAAGGAAATGAAGACAGAAGTAAATTCAATAACTGTAACTTTATTGTAGTAAGCTAAGTACCATGCTCAGACCCAAAACAAATGATCAACTTAAATTGAGCACTCAGGAGGATGAAGCATGAGGATCACCATGAGTTTAAGTTCAATCAAGTTTAAGTCACAATAGTGACTTCAAGGACAACCTGCAAGATCCTTTCTCAAATAAACAAGCAAAACACAAAATAAATGTAGAAAGAGGACAGTGTACTTAAAAAAAATGAAGTGCATCTGTGAAGGTAAATCATTCCAGCTTCCTCCCTGGCTGTCTGAGCAGCTGTTGCCATCATGAACGACACAGTAACTATGCATGTGGTGCCGGGGATCGAACCGTGGTCCCTGCTGCCACCTAAGCTTTCCTAAGCAGGCAGGCGCTTTAGACCACTGAGCCATCCCACCAGCCCACTTCTTTATTTTTTTTTTTTTTCAGCCCACTTCTTTAAACACTAAATTTTCACACAAAAAAATAGTATCTAGTATCTGGAGATAATTTCTCTACTGGCATGAGTGTACTGATAGACCCATCAGTGTGTTGATGGCTTCTGGTATGGAAAAGACTGCTCACTATTCATACTTAACTAATAACTACTTATATTAACCTTAAAAACTGGGCCCAATGGGATGGCTCAGTGGTCTAAAGCCCCTGCTTGGGAAAGCTTGGGCGGCTGCAGGGACCGCGGTTCGATCCCCGGCACCACATGCTGTGCCAAGCCCTGCGCTCAAGGCAGGCTGAGCCGGCCATGAAAAAATAAACAATAAAAAAACCTTAAAAACTTACTGATCAGCATCCTCGAAAAATTTAGCCAGGCAGTTAATCAACATTCATAGATTCCACCAAATTCTCTTGCATGTTTAAACATGATCATAATTTTTTTTTTTTTTTTTTTTTGAGACAGGGTCTTGCTACGTAGTTTAGGCTGACCTTGAACTCACAATATGCCTAGGCTGGCCTCAAAATTACAGTGACCTCCTACCTCAGCTTTCTGCAATGCTGGGATATGGCTGCACACCACCAGGCCTGGCAACTTGATTATAAATTTAATCAAATTATTTTAAGCATTTAATTAAATCATAAGCCTAATATTTTAATATCTACTGAGCTATCTTCCAGCCCAACCCACAGGTTTTATGTGTTCACTCTTACATAGCTGTATTCTCATCTATTGAGCCTTTTTCCAATTTTATCTCTTTTTATTCATATTCCCCTCTTGAGTTTGTATTTTTAGGAGTTTGTTTCTACTATTTTTCTGCTTTTCTAAGAATTTGATCCTCTTGGTCAGGATGTGTAATGGCTGAGGCCCCTGGTACAGTCAAGAGTCTGAGGATATGTTGCACTGTGGGACATCTGCTCTGTGTAACTTCCACATTCTAAAATATTTCCAGAAATGATGGAGGCCATGTTTACTAGCCAAGCACAGTGCCACACACCTATAATCCCAGCTATTTGGGAGGCTGAGGCAGGAAGGTACAAGTTTGAGAACAATTTGGGCAACTTAACAAGACCCTTGCCTGAAAAGCAGCTGAAAAAAGGACTGGGGATATACCTCAGTACTTTCTATGCTCAATCCTGATATATATCTGTGCTACTTCTTCAATGAGTCCCAAAACAAAAGGACCCTACTATCTCTACTCAGGTGTGTTTCAGTACCCAGATGCTGATTCCTGGTACTTAGCTGAAAAGGAGTCAGAGCTCCTCAGATGGCCAGTTTTGCTTTTTGCTTTTTGAATGTCAGGATTAGGCTGCGAGAACCAAGAAACCAATTTAAAGGGAGCTCCAGTAGACAGATCATTATAATTTGAACGTAAAATTAACTATATATATATATATATAATTCCTTTATGCTAATTTTCCAATGTAGCATGTAACTTCATAAAACTATTTTCTCTGTGTGGAGAGAAAAGAAGTACAACTCCCTTTTATTCTATTATAGATCAATTAATCATGAAAGTGCAAAAAAATAAACTTACCAGATTTGTCTTTCTGAATAGCTTTATCCTCAAAGTAGCAGAACATTACCTGGAATCGATCAGGATCTGTTGAACGCAGTACCCTAATAAGGAGAATAACTTTAAATAATTTTGAAAAATCCCAAAATCCCTTTCTACCAGGTAACACTGTTCAGAAGTGATACAGCTATGAGTAGCAGACACCCTCTGACATTTATAATGGACTTGGACTTTTTGTGGGGTAACATGTACCATCTACCCTAGCATTCACCTCAAGGATCACATGCACAAGAATTCTTAGTAGCAGTGCTGACTACATTACCCAAAATAGAAAATCAGAATGCCCACTAATAGAAAACTGGTTAGGGCCTGGAGGGATGGCTCAGTGGTCTAAAGCGCCTGCTTGGGAAAGCTTGGGCGGCTTCAGGGACCGCGGTTCGATCCCCAGCACCACATGCTGCGCCAGCCCTGCCCTTGGGGTGGGCTGAGCCGGCCATAAAAATGAATGAATAAACAAATAAAGGTTCTGAAACAAGAAAAAAAAATAAAAATAAAAATTAAAAATTAAAAAAAAAATTAAAAAAAAGAAAACTGGTTAGATACAGTATAGCCATTTGATGATAAAACGTGACACAGCCCTATAGATGCCATGATAAGAAAACATCCAAGAAATATGGCTAAATGAGAAAGGCAAATAGGCACAGCACGATCCTAATGGGAGATTTCCTAAAGGCCTACCTGTGCTTTTGTAGGTATCAAATATAGGTTTTCCTATGCACAAAGAATATGGAGAGGGAAAATGAGATCAGCAGGCTATCTCTGCAGAGCAGGAATGAGAGACTTGACAAGGGGTTAGGAATTGAAACCTGTATTTTTTCACCTTTAAATTCTTCTATACCATCTGTTGATTTTGTCTTCCTCTTTTTTAAAATCTGCACATCATGAACTTTTTAAATAGTAAAATATATCATGGGGAATGGATATGAATTAAACAAACACATTGAAATCCCTTCAAAAAATATGAAACTAGGAAGGAATGGCAGAGCAAGAGGGTGATAGGGAAATGTAAAATTAATCAAAGTACGTTATGTACAAGTATGAATCTGTAAAAATGAAACTAACGTGTATAGCCAAAAAAAAAAGTTTTAAAATCCCAGATAAGGTTTTCACAGTAAAATGTAATTACTAATAAAATACTTTCATGCATGTAGAAAAGAGCATGAGAGCTCTGCTAGGAATGAAACAGCAACGGGAAACTCATGCTTATCCAACAGCTGCTTACAGAGCTGTTCAGAGTTCCGGAAGCTCCACACAGAGTATAAGTCCGAAGTCTCGTACTTGCCTCTTAAGAAGCTGCCTCCATGGTGTGTACCAGGCACTTTTAACCTGCCTTCTTGGATGTTCATATGCATATGGCTTTTACTTGACTTCTCACATTTTCCCATGTTGTTTTATTTGTTTGTTTTTGTTTTTGTGGGACCAGGGTTCAAACTCACAACCTTGCACTTGCCCAGCAGGCACTTGTGCCTCGGAGCCATCTCCCCAGCTCCCTCCCATGTTGTTTTAAAGTTTTCCCAAATACCAGTGGCTGGGAAGTTAAGCCAAATTCTTAAACAAAGGTCTTAGGGTTGCTTCTCTACGCTAGGAAAGTGTTCCCTGGGACCTGTAGCCCAGAGCCTTAAGAACCTGACAACAACACTCAGGCACACTCCCAGGGGGTGGGAGACATCTCTTCTAGTCATACACACTAGCATTAAAATTGCTAGTGTATTTTTGTTGTTGTTGTTGTTTGGGGGAGTTGCTTATTTTATTTTGGCCTGTTTTTCTTTGAAAATGTACCTTTGGGGTGGGGGTTGGGGACAACTAGAAGGAGCCAAGGTAACAGTCTACAGGGGATGGTGTGACATCAGTAATTTTATTCTCTCTAATTATCTGGATACTTTTTCTAGCCTTCACTTATAAGAGACAGCACGCTTAAGAGATTGCTTGGATTTCAGTTCCCATCAGGGATTATTTTAATCTTGGACCATATACTTGCCTCAGTTCCTTATCTGTAAATGGGCTAATAGTGCCAGTCTCATAGATTTGTTGCAGAGTATTATAATCTTAGTACCTAGCACAATAGAAGCACTCAATTCATGTCAGCTATGGCTGTAATCACGACAGTAATTATATGTCACAGCAGTCATAGTAGTCAGGACTGCAGTGGTGACAGCTATATCCTGAGCATCAGATAATGTGTTGCAGTATTTTAGAGCCTGATTTGTCCTACATCACATTAGCTATTTGTACTCAACTGTGGTCTTGCAAACCAGCTTAGTGAGTGTCCTGCGACCCTTCTCAGTGAGGGCTGCTCCCCAGAGGGACTCCCATCAGTCCATGGACTAAATTTGTACTGTCAACTGAGACTTCTCAGAAGCCTTCTTCCTGTGAGAGACAGGAGGATGGTAATGGAGTTTGAACGTGGGATTTTTTTATTAGACATAACATTTGGTACATATGAAGAAAGGGCACATAAGAAAAGCAAAAGGTATTTTTGTTGGTATGCTTTTTTTTCCCCCCAGTACTAAGGATTGAACTCAGGACCTTACGCTTGCAAGTTTGTTTGTTTTTGACACAGGGTCTTGCTACTTAGTTCAGGCTAGCCTTGAATTCTATGTAGCTCAGTTTGGAATCAAATTCATGGCAATCCTCCTGCCTCAGCCTCCCAAGTGCTGGGCTGGCCCACTACTGTCTTTTAAAAAGCTTTCATGTCTCAGAAGAACTTGAAAAAAATCTCACGCATAGAGTGGCACAAAAATGTAAAACTTCACTCTAGCACAGATGTGCAGGGGGTAGAGGTTCAAGTACCTCATGTACTCTAGCCGGTATACAGACAACAGGTATGTTGACATGGCAAAGTCCAGCTTGTTGATAAGAGCAGACACTTCAGGAGGAGGGTCCAGCAGGTTGATGATTGTGCTTCGGAGCTCACTCAACTCAGCCTGGAGGGAAAGAAACATTCACAGACTCCTGAAGGCATCTTCCCAAGAGAAAAGAGCCCCAGAGGATGGCAACATGTACACATAAGAACACTGAAAGGGTCTGGATGATCTTTACAGAAAGTTTAGAAAAAGTGAGAAGAGAATCCTTACAGGAGTGACTGTGTCATTTTTCATAGCTGAGTTGTACTGGAGGACTGACCGCAGAGGCTCTTTGCTGGGAAATGTGAGCAGAGGAGACTTGGTGGCTATTTCACAGACTCCCTCATACCATTCCTCTGGCCAGAGTCCTGAAAGAAAGATGAGGGTAAGAAATTTAGGTCAAATTAGGCATGGTGGCACATGCCTGTAATCCTAGTACTTGGAAGGCTGAGGCAGGAGGATCAGTGCAAGTTCAAGACCAGCCTGGGCTACAGAAGTGAGGTCAAGGCCAGCCTGAACTGCATAGCGAGACCCTGTCTCAAAAAGACGAAAAGAGAGAGAGAGAGAGAGAGAGAGAGAGAGAGAGAGAGAGAGAGAGAGAGATTTAGTTCAGTGATAAAATGCCTGACCAGAATGTGTGAGGCCTTAAGTTCAGCTACCAAAGCAGAGAGAGGGAACAAGAGAGAAGCTCAATTGAGAAGCACTGACTGACAACGCCTAGCGTCCTGGGTACTTCGTTTGACATAATTATCCAAAGAACCACACACAATAGCAACATGCCTGTGACCTCAGAACTCAGGGAGGTTCAGGCAAGAGGACTGCAAGTTCAAGCCCATCCTGGGAACTTAGCTACTGAGTGAAACCCTTCTCAAAATATAAAGGAGGAGTAGGTACCAGATGGATACTCAATTCCAACTATAATGTGTCCTTTTTAAGGGCCCAAACTATTTTCCTTGAGTATGTCCTTTCAGTGTTACCTTAAAAAAACCCAAAATCCCTTTATACCTTTTTAAAGCCTGATGCTCCCTCTGAGAACTGTGATGTTTATAAATACTTGTAGAAAGAAATAGTTGCACTTGGATTCATTTTGAATTAGGATGAGCCCCATGTCACACTTGTTTCCCCTCTCCATTCTGTCTTCCATGGGAGAGATCAGCCCCCTACCTGAGCCCTCCACAGCAAATCCCATCAGTACAGAGTACAGCCAGAAGTCCCGGAAGAGCTTCTGTAACCGAGGCTTAGCTTCCTTGATGGGTGGCAATCGTCTGGTGAGCTGATGTGCCAAGGAGAGAGAACAGAAATTATTTTTTCACAAAGCCCTAATACAAGTTAATGTAGAACCAAGCACAGATCCATTTTTCAAGAGCATTCTCAGAGACTCAGACAGTCAGGTGAGTAGGAAAACACACACTGAGCAGTGGCTGATATCTCTTAATAATTTTATCAATTAGTAGTTCATTCATTCACTTGTTTATTATCTAGTTTATTATCTAGTGCAGCAGGGAACTGTGACTGGAAGTTAGAAGTCCTGTTCTTATACTCTAAGGATTTTCTGTCTAGTTGAGAGACAGGTAGACAAATAATTACGTAACTACTTTTCTTTTTTTTTTTCTTTTCTGTATTTTAGGGAAGGTCTACAGCGTGTTTAGGGTCACACTACTAGATCTGACTCATGATCCACCTGTTTACAGTCTCCCAGGAGCTAGGATTACAGGCATGCGCCACCACACCCAGTTTCAATTGCAGCTCAGTGTGCCCTGGGAAGGAACTGGCAGTGCTACTTTTTCAAATAGTAATCTTGGGTATGATCACAATATGACAGACAGGTAAAAGCAGGATTGCTTGGGTGCAAGTGTAAGAAGTCCAGTTTCCTGCATCTGTGCTTGAGACAATGCCCACCTAGTACAAAGTATGGCATATCATCTTCAATTATGTAAAGTGGTTATGTTTATACAAAATACTGGGCAAGTCAGTCCTCACAGAACCTCCTGGACACTGAGCCTTGATACAGTAATACAGTGCAGTAGGCTCTGCTACCCAAACACACAGCTCATAGGCACCAGATCTGGGCCAGGCTCTGAGCCAAGGACTCAGAATGGGGATGAATGATATTCATTACTAGGGCAATTCACACAACAAAAGGACTACAGATTGACAAAACACTTCCTGGAAAGGGACCTGATAATATGCATCAAATATTCTAAATGTCTCAAAAAAATACTGTACCTCAAATCCCACCTTTAGGAATCTATCAAAATAATAAGATAATCCAAGCATAATGGCACATGCCTGAAATCCTAGCATTCTAAGAGGCTGAGGTGAGGGGTCAGAGCCAGCCTGAGCAACTTATTAGACCTTGTCTCAAAATATAAATTAAAAAGTGCTGAGACATACAGGTAATACATGATGTTGCACAACTGTTACTGTGGAGGACAGAGGCAAGAGGATGGAAAATTCAAGCCCAGCCTAGACAACTTAGTGACTCATCAAGAACCTGTCTCAAAATAAAACATAGAAAAGGTTTGTGTGTGTGTGTGTGTGTTTATCTCAGTAGTACAACACTTGCTTAACATGTGGACCTGCTGGGTTCATTGCCTACTACCCCTCACCCCCCAACACACACACACACACACACACACAACTGATTCAGCACTAAAAATGTTGTAATGTTTGTTATAACAAAATAAATAGAAAAGCATTAAATATCTACTTAAAGGGAGCATTTAAATATGTAACAGTATAATAACAATCTTATTTTCTAAGACCATTTGGTGACAAAGATATAACAATATCTCAAGAAAAAAATGCAAAGTATGCTCATGATACAGACTTAAAAATATATACATAAGCAGCCCCAGTCAGATAGCTTAGTGGACTAAAGTACCTACTTAGGCAGGCACAGGAACTGGTGTTCAATCCCTGGTGTGTTGTGTTGGCCCCACCCTCAAGGAACACTGAGACAGAGATTGAGACTGGGTGTGGTGGCACATGCCTACAATACTAGGGCTTGGGCACCTGAAAACAGGAATACGATCTGTGTAGTGAGACTCTGTACTAAATACGTTAAAAAATAAAAATAAAATGTCTATATAAGCAGAGGGGCTCAATGGTCTAAAGCACCTGCTTAGGAAAGCTTAGGTGGCTGTAGGGACTGCGGTTCGATCCCCAGCACCACATGCTGCGCCAGCCCTGCCCTCAGGGCAGGATGAGCAGGCCATAAAAATAAATAAACAAACAAAAGTTCTGAAACAAGAAAAAAATATATGAAAATAAAAAATATATATAAGCAGATATGCATAGAACAAAAACAGCAAAAAATCAGCCATATATTTGTACTGATTATTTCTGAGTGGCTGGATTCAGGATGGACTCTAGGAAGGAGTCAAGAAGGTGGGGAGAGCTAGAGAAGGCACAGGCGCTGCTCTGTGCTTTAGACTCATTCCGCTCAGTTCATTTTTACAACCGTTGACAGTGGAAGACATTATTTTATTTTATTTTATTTTATTTATTTTGAGACAGGGTCTCACTATGAAGTTCAGGCTGGCCTTGAGCGCACTTTTACAGCCCAGGCTGGTCTCGAACTCACATCGATCCTCCTGCCTCAGCCTCCCGAGTGCTGGGATTACAGGCGTGCGCCACCATGCCCGGCTATAAATTCATTTTAGAAGGTAGAACCTGGAGTATGAATGGTGTGGCTTCATAAACAATAGGAGAGCAGCAGCCATGTGCTACTCTACAGGGAAGATGTGCCAAGCAGAAAGAACAGCAAATGCCAAAGTTCTGCCAGAGACTAGGCTTAGCATAGATGAGAAGAGCTTGTGGGGCTGAGCAAGCCCCCAAGAGGAATCAGGATGCAAGAAAGCCTTCGTGGGCAGTATCATGGTACCCAGGCTGAGATAGATTAAGTACGACAGATGAAACCTCTGGAACAACTCTGACTAAAGCTAGAGTCTACACTAAACCCCAAAGCAACTACACCTTCCATTTTCTGAACATAATGGCCCTTTATACACTAGCATCTCTCAATAACAATATACAGGTTGGACACAATGGCACATGCCTGCAATGCCAACTTCTTCGGAGGCTGAGGCAAAAATCAATCAATCAATCTTTGTGGCTTTTATAAACTTTGCAAGATGATTTCTTAATAAAAATAAATTTTAAAAGTGGAGAGGATATATAAGGTCTTAAGTTTAATCTGTAGAACTGAAGGAAAAAAAAAACAGTTCCATTAAACAGTAACTTATAGGTGCCCACCTGCCTAAAGGCTGTGCTCTCCCTATAGATGGTCTCCCAAGTCAGACTGTGGGTGACAAAATCAGGGAGCAGGCCTCTGTGATAAGCTGGTCTCCTAGTCACATAAGATCATCACCTCATAAAATCAAAAATAAACTAATTATAGCCCACAGGCCCAATGAATGCCTACATGGACCTAGGCTTGAGAAGCACAACTGAGTAATATCTCTTTCTGTCATACAACACACAAGGCAGCCACACAGTATGGTTTGCCAAGGAACACAGTAACTTTTGACTGAAAAGAGATCTATAGTTTCTATTCTATAAGCCATAAATTTTATTTTCCTTCCACTTTTCACTGGGGAATAAGTTCACGGAAGGCTGGGGCTACCTTCTTGATAGCCAAACCAGCCATGCTGGCCTGGTTATCAGAGCAAGGTCAGATGCTGCAATCACCCCAGACGGGAAAGACATAATAGGAAGGTAAGTGTATGTTCTGGTTTCTCCTTTCAGGGGAGCATTACAACTAGCCCTGGAGCAATCTGACCCCTAGAACTCTGAGTGACTTGGTTATGTGCAGCTTCCAATGAGAACTGTTCCTGCACACAGGCTGTAAATATACTTCATCAGCACTGCAACAATCACATTCAAAACCTCAGTAGAAGACAGACTGGAGTCTAAGAGTCACTGTGACTAAAGATGATCAAAGGCACAGCTGAGGGGGTTTTGCTGACAAGGCTAGTTGTGTGGTGTTTGTATTGGGACGTATTTACTTTGGAAAACATGCAAAAGCAGTCTAGCACCAAAGTTCACATCAAAACCCCATGGGTGGCCCTGGATGTTTTCATCTCTAACTCCACTTCTCAGAAGCACAGAGGTAAGTTCAGTTTCTAACATTTCTACAGATTATAAATTTTTATTTTGGGCATTTAGAGACAGGCAACTGGTTTTATTGAAGTATAAATTTAGATGCTTTTTATAATACATAAGAAGTGGGAAAATCCTTTTTTTGATATGTGAATTATAAAGTTCTATCAATTATAATATTAGGACGACTGACAAAATTATATAATGTCCTACATCTATGTTAAGTTACTCAAACTGGATAACTGTCTTGCTTTTTGGCATTTTTCCTTAAAGCATTACCAATAAAGGTTACAGGGATATAATATGAGATTTAATTTTAAGTGGTTCAGAAAATAATGTATGTGTCTGTAGAAGTATGCATACATTTCTATATATACACACACATATAATGGAGAGATGAAGAATAAAATGTTCCAAAATATAAAAACATGGCAAATCTAGATAAAGGAGGATTTTTTTTTTTAACCAGTGATCAAACTTAGGACCTTGCACTTGCCAGGCAGGCGCTTATGCCACTGAGCTATCTTCTCAGCCAGGGATCTTTAGATCTTTAATTTTTCAATAGAAGATATTAGGTATTTTCTCTTTTCTTTAGTAGGAACAAACGAAAATTATTTTTTGACTTTTTAATCAAACAATGCAGAAACCAGGTATAAGAACATACAAATATACTTTCTGAATACTGGATAAGACATGAATATCTTCACCTGCCTTTCTATGTGGCTGCAGACTCATTTTCTTAACACTAATTCATTAATTTGTGGGGAGTTCTTTTGTCTTGTTTTTTATCTTTTTTGAGACAGAGTCTCACTCTGTAGCTCAGGTTGGCCTTAAATTCACTTTGTGTACCAGGTTGGCCTAGAACTCAGAACAATCCTTTCTGCCTCAGCTTCCCAAGTTCTGGGAATATGGACATGCACCACCATGCCTGGCTGAATTTGTTTTTGTTTTACTCTTTAACTGCATTATTATTATTTTTAGTCTGTGAATACTTAAGTATAGTTGAGCTGGGAGACTTCCACTACATTCCTCATTTTTTTTCCTTTACCTCCTTTTTTTTTGGTATTAGGGACTGAGATAGTCTTGCTAAGTCACTAAGTTGGCCAGGCTGAGCTTGATCCTGCCTCAGCCCAGCCTCCCAAGTATTAGGATTATAAGCATTTGCCATCGTGCCTGGCTCTCTTAATTTCAAGCTTGTCAAAATGTATTGCCGCTGATACTCATGTCTGGATTTTGTGGGAACTAGGCCCAGTTCTATTTACAGGCACACACATTAGGAATCATTTCTAGAAATCGTTTCACTGGTGTAAACTATGCGTAAGCCACCACAGCCTCGGTGAAGTGCCATGAAGGAAGACTGGAAAAGACCACAGATACTTCCAAAATCAGAAACTATGTGACTTTTTCTTTCCAATATGTATAATCCAAACAATGTTGGAACTGATTATTTTAATAATACCCTCAATGCGGGACACACACAGAAAAAGATAATCAGCAGCTATTCTCTAATCCCAGGCAGCTGGGGAGTGTCCAGGACAAAAAAAGCAGAGTACTCAATGTGGAGAGTTTAGAGGGACTTGACCAACTTGGCTCAAGCTAGGCACTCCCATTCATTCATTCACTGTGCGCTGGACATCAAGTCCAGGTCTCGTGGATGCATACAAGTAAAAGTGAGCTACTGAGCTACATCTCCCACCCAAATCCTTGCGCTTTATTAGCAACAGCAATGAAAGGCCCAATTTCCTCATGTGTAAAATTCTGGGAGTGCGAAGCTAAATTATATAAAGTACCTTACATAGAGAGTAGCACCCACTCAACAGAAACTCCATCAACAGTCACTGCCATTATCATTATCAGTAAAACTGAGCATAGTGGCACACATGTGTAATCCTAGCACTAGGAAGGCTGGGACAGGAAGAATGCTGTAAGGTGGAGGCCAGCCTGGACTACAGAGTGTGTTTAAGACCAGCCTGAAGTATAAAGTGAGGCTCTGTCTCAAAAGAACAAAAACAAAACACTGACAGCAGTTCAAGTGGGGTTACAGTTACAATGGTACCTAGATTTACAAACTTAATTTGTTTTATGATTTGGGGGAAGATAGGCTGTGTTTGTGTTTGTGTTTATGTCAGAAAGATGGCCAAGCCAGGCGTGGTGGCTCACACCTGTAATCCCAGCTCTTGGGATGCTGAGACAGGAGGATCGCTATGAGTTCGAGACCAGCTTGGGCTACAAAAGTGAGCTCAAGGCCAGCCTGAACTGCATAGTGAGACCCTGTATCAAAAAGGAAAAAAAAAAAAAAAAAAAAAAAAAAAAAAAAAAAAAAAAAAAAAAAAAAAAAAAAAAAAAAAAAAAAAAAAAAAAAGAACCAATAAAATAAAAAAAAAGGAAAGATGGCCATAGTTGTGTTCATCACCCAGTGCTGAGTTTGCAAATGCAAGTAAGATTTTGCTTAACACTTTTGTTTGCAAACAAAAGTGCTCCTAAACTGAGGATTAGTATACCTACTAAAAAGCTCCTAAAAAGCTTCGGGCTTTGTAAGTTCAAATATTTAGCAAGGGCCAATAGCTCCTTTTACCCTGATTTGGCAGTAAATCTTCTATAAATGGTTATAGATATATAACAGATTTAATAAAACACAATTATTCTTTCTGGGATAATTAGAAGTTGGGATCATGTACTACCTGAGTGGGTGAACATTATAAACACCTACATTCACTCTTCGGTGAAATAAGGAAGTAATGGATAATAGCTCATCTACCCACAGTGAAATTAATAACTTATGAGAGAAAGTAAGAACAAGATAAGACCATTTAGCTGGGCATGGTGGCTCACACCTGTAATCCCAGCACTTGGGAGGCTGAGGCAGGAGGATCAGTGTGAGTTCGAGACCAGCCTGGGCTACGAAAGTGAGCTCAAGGCCAGCCTGAACTGCATAGACCCTGTCTCCAAAAGACTAAATAAGTAAGTAAGTAAGTAAGTAAGTTAAGTAAGTAAAGATAAGACCATTTAATGGCCAAAACTGATTTGACACATCAAAGCAAATCTTTCTTGGAACAAGGCAGCAGGTGAGTAGAAAAAAAACAAAAAACAAGCTAATCAAAAAGTCCACAAGCCAATCAAAGGATCCCTATTAATTATTACTTTGTTTACTTAAATAAAGGGAGTACCCCTCAGGCCTTTAGGGACAACCTTCTTCCACTGCTATCCCATATACTTTGGCTGCTTGATGAAACTGGTAGGTAGCAGTAAAGTGGAGCTACAGGGAATGGCACACACCTATAATCCCAGTGCTCTGAGGCAGGATGAAAAGCTGGAGCTCAGATTGGGCAACATGACATGAGCCTGTCTCAAAAAACAGAACAAAACAAAACCAGCCAGCATGCAGGCCCTGGGTTAACTATACTAGAACAGACACACACACACACACACACACACACACACACACACACACAAAGAAGCAGAAAAGATGTAGTTCTTCCTGACAGCCAAGTATATCTGCAAATCATATAACCTAATTAGCATCTGAGGGAGGGTGTCTTCATGAGTCTCACCAAACTGTTTTTCCTTTTAGCTTTATTAGCTCTGGCAAAATGAAATACCCATTCTACCTTCTCATTTCTCTCATAATATTCATGTGTGATGGCAACGAAAGTGTCAAAGATCAGCTAAATAATAAAAACCTAAGCGTGCTCGCTCTGCCTTCTGACTTCCATAAAGAAAACACAGTTACTAATGACTGGATTCCAGAAGGGGAAGAGGATGAGGACTACCTGGACCTGGAAAAGTTACTTAGTGAGGATGACAACTACATTGACATCATAGATGCAGTTTCCCCAACAGACTCTGAGTCCCATGCTGGAAACATTCTGCAGCTTTTCCAAGGAAAGAGCCGGATTCAGCGTCTTAACATCCTCAATGCAAAGTTTGCTTTCAATCTCTACCGAGTACTTAAGGACCAAGCCAACTCTTTCGACAATATCTTCATAGCACCTGTTGGTATTTCTACTGCCATGGGTATGATTTCCTTAGGCCTGAGGGGACAGACACATGAACAGGTACATTCTGTTTTGCATTTTAAAGACTTTGTTAATGCTAGCAGCAAGTATGAGATCATGACCATCCATAATCTCTTCCGTAAACTAACTCATCGCCTCTTCAGGAGAAACTTTGGATACACCCTTCAGTCAGTCAATAACCTTTTTGTCCAAAAGCAATTTCCCATCCTAGATGACTTCAAAACTAAAGTCAGAGAATATTACTTTGCTGAAGCCCAAGCAGCTAACTTCTCAGACCCTGCCTTCATATCAAAAGCCAATAATCAAATTCTGAAGCTGACCAAGGGTCTGATAAAAGAAGCTCTAGAAAACATAGATCCTGCCACTCAGATGATGATTCTAAACTGCATCTACTTCAAAGGTAAAAAGTAGCTTTACAGTTTTCAAGATAAGCTCACAATATACTTTTCAGTACAAAGGCAGCCTAAATGGCAAGAGTTGTATTCTAAGGGCCAGCAAGATAGTTCAGTGGGCTGAGTCCCTGCTTTAGCAAATGCAGGGGCCAGGGTTCAATCACTGGTCCTAAATGCCAAGCCAGCCCCACCCTCTGGGCACACGGATCCTGTGAATTAGTCTGGGAATGGTGGCGCACATCTGTGATCCCAGCACTAGGGAGGCTGAAAACAGAAGGATAACTACGAGTCCAAGTTAAGTAGTGAGACCCTGTATCAAATACATAAATGAAAAAAAAAATTGTATTCTGGCAATAACTTATCCATGAAAATAAAACACAGGTCAGTTCAAGGGCAGGGACAATCATGAAACAGGTGACAGTTACTAAACCCTAACTCTATACTTCATGATCATTTGATCCTCATCACATGTGACAGCATCATGGCTACTAGAGTTCCTATTTTCCAAAGTTGCCATCACAGGGACTTAGGAGGTTTCTCCCAGTACACACAGCTGGTAGAGAGCAGTCAAGACTGGACTTAGGCAGCCATCTCTAGCAATCTGTTAAACTGGAAGAAATAATACAAAAAAAAAAATAATTTGGCTAGCTGGAATTTTTTTTTTTTTTTTTTTGTGGGACCAGGGTTCGAACTCACAACCTTGCACTTGCCCAGCAGGCACTTGTGCCTCGGAGCTATCTCCCCAGCCCCTAGCTGGAATTTGAGTTTCTTCATTTCCTTTCCTAAACAGAATGAGATGTAGCACTGTGATACAGCACTTCCCTAGAATGTATAAGGCCTTAGGTCCAATTCTCAGTACTGAAAAACGGTGTCAGAGCTAGGCAGATGGAATAACCAACATTTACACCTACAATTCCCTTTCAGAATACTTCTGCTCTAACAAAGCAGGTGGGGCTGGTAAAATTAACCATAATTTTTTTTCTTTAGCAACTCCCCTGTGCCAGTCATCAGAAGGGTGCTTTGTAGCCCAACCTAGTCTTGCATTTAAAATCTTCCTGTCTCAGCCTCATGAGTGCAGGTATTATAGGTGTATGCCACCACACTCATCACAAAAACACTTTTTAAATTTGTTTTTCTTCTTTTTCTGGCTGAGTATGGGGGCACACACCTGTAATTGCAGCACTTGGGAGGCTGACACAGGGGAATCACTGTAGGTTTGAGGTCAGCCTGGGATACAAAATGTGTCCAAGTTCAAGGCTACCCTGAATTACATGGTAAAACCCTACCTCAAAAAAAAAATCCTGTAATAGTGAGGAGTAAACCTCACACACAATGGCCTTCACGCATCCTCAGCCATTAATCCTCACCCTTGAAACAAGGTCTCACTAAATTGCCCAGTGTAGGTTCAAACTTGTGACCCTCCTCCACAAAGCCCCCAAGGGCACTCTAAGGACACTTTTTTTTTTTTTTTTTTTTTTTTTTTGGTCTTTTTGACATAGGGTCTCACTATACAGTTCAGGCTGGCCTTGAGTTCACTTTTGTAGCCCAGGCTGGTCTCCAACTTGCACTGATCCTTCTGCCTCAGCCTCCCAAGTGCTGAGATTACAGGTATGTGTCACCCCGCCTGGCTCTAAGTGCACTTTTTAAGGAGGCTATTCCACCCCACTTTCAACACACACAATTCCTAGAATCCTAGTAACAGACAGATGTGAATTTATCTGGGTGTAGTGGTATACACCTGTAACCTCAGCCATGAAGGCGGATAGGGCATGGCACTGCTGGTTTATGGCTAATCTGGACAACTCAGGGATATTCTGTCTGAAAAAAAAAAAAAGAGTAGGGCATGGATTTGAAAAATTCAAACCTCCTACTGAGACCTAAGCAAAAGAAGCTCTCTAATTCATTCTCTAAACTGCAAGGTCTACACAGGGATGGCTCAGCATCAGAATTAATCACAGCAAAACACAGCCTTGTCCTTCCCTTCAACAAGATCTACCACCAGTGAGATCAGTTGTTGGGAGATTAATGCTTCCTGCACTGGCAGCTAACAAAGGACAGAGATCTTCTTGCTTCCTGCTTGACAGAGGTGGAGCCAGAGCTCCTTCTGATCTGTTGGTACATCCTCTCTGTGCCTAGGGTGAGGGGCTCCCAACAGCTTTACAAGGTAGCATCCTACCAGGAGGGCTATCAGGTAGTGCTGAAGAGGCCAAGACTGTAAAGTAGGTTAGAGTGCTGAAATCTCAGTGCTAGCGTTCTCCCAGAGTCAGGTACAATGCCAGCAACACTGGGGATGAATTCAAAGGCTGAGTCACAAACAGATTCATCACTGGCTGTTATAAGTTTTGGCACTAAGAAAATAAGAGTCTAAGTCCTGGCCTCACCCTTTCTCATTTATATGACCCTTGGCAAGACATTCAACATCTCTGTGATTCAGCACCTCAAGTTTATTATGGAAGTGATAACACCTACCTTCATAAGGCTATGAGGAAAACCAAAGGGAGAGCAAAGAAACATTTAGCCCAGTGTGTGACAAATAGCAAGAGCTGAATGAACTCCAAGTGAGTGAAGGTGTAGATTATCATATGAATATGACATGACATGTGTTATGTATGTTATTACCAGTGACATTTATTTTACTCTCAGAAGCAATTAATCTTTGCTTAGGCATGACTTCAGAACATTTTAGCAGCACCAAAGCCCTGGATCTTATCAGTTTGTTAGGCACCCCAGGTTACCCAAGTGCTGGCCAGAGTTCAGAAGCAAGTAACCATTTTAATAAGCATGAAGATGAAAAAATGACCAGGCATGGTCAGTTTTTTTCCTGAACATAATAACCCAAGTCACACTAAAGTCTACAAGTGGCAATGCTGCCTTTCATCATATTAGAATAATCCATTCAATGCCAATATAAAGAAAGGATCAAATGCTGACATCACTCAATCTTTTATTAATGCTTCTCAAAGGAGAAAAAGGTCTCTATGTATAATTTATTTTTTATGTTCTAAATTGATGTTACTAATTTGATTTTAATTTCAAATGTCAGAATCAATTAGAATTTCTGATGGGCTTCTTTTCTTTTCATCAGTGCCAGACAAAGGAGTCTTTATTAACAGGGCCCAGGGCAAATGTCTAAGATACTGCACTTGTGGTTATTCTAACCTGAGGGGAAGAGAGGACACTGTTGGTTTCTAGGGATAAAAGGCCATGGATGCTGCTAAATAACCTACACCACACAGAACAACCCCATACTATCCAGCTTAAATATCAACAGTGCTGTAGCTGAGAAACCCTGGTGAAGCACAATCAAAAAGCTACAAAAATGGGTAGGCAAGAGCCATCTGGTATTTAAACCCTCAAGACATGATAATATAGGCAAGGTGCTCAGATGAAGACCTGGCTTGTTATCAATTGTGAACCAGTCACAATAACTATTATAAGCATCATACAGCTGAAACAAATATGGACTTACTCCTAGACATGTCTAAATATATAAGGAAGATGCTGAGGGTAACACCGCATCAGTCATGTGTCCTACCAATTGCTACAGAATCATAGTGTGAGGGATAAAAGCCACCAACACAGAGGTGAAAGAATCATCTGGCCACACAAAGGGACAAAAGGAGCTATTCATTTTACAGATAAAGAAATGAAAGTCCATACAACATGCAGGTCTTCACAAGGTCAAAGATTTAGTGTCTGAATATAACCCACAATTTATTTCTATTTAACTGCTCTTGACAGAAATGCATTCTCAGCCCAAAACCAAACCAGCGAATCACAAACTGGGAATAGGACCTGCAGAGCCTTCTAGGGTATCTAGATCATGCTGCAGGTGAGGAACATTGCTTTAAAGGACAATCTAATAACCACCCTGCTCCTTGGTTATTACAGGATCCTGGGTGAACAAATTCCCAGTGGAAATGACACACAACCACAACTTCCGGCTAAATGAAAGAGAAGTGGTCAAGGTTTCCATGATGCAAACCAAGGGAAACTTCCTTGCAGCAACTGACCAGGAGCTCGACTGTGATGTCCTCCAGCTGGAATATGTGGGGGGTATCAGCATGTTAATTGTGGTCCCACACAAGTTACCAGGGCTGAAGACCCTTGAAGCACAGCTGACACCCCAGGTGGTAGAGCGGTGGCAAAAAAGCATGACAAACAGGTACGTTAGCGTATTTGTTCTTTTGATGGAGGCTGGGAGTATATAAAAGTACAAACTAGTTAAGTTTTTTAAGAGAAATATGCATGACTACCCAAGAACTGCCACATCACTCTGTTAGTTTAGCTCAAATATCTTTGGTTAGAGAAGGTCAGAGACCACTTACAAGCAACACAGATGCTCTTCCTGGGCAGTTTAGAGGGAAGGGCCTGATGGCTTAGCCTCAGCTTGGAAATTAGCCCCACTCCTCCACACAGCACTTGCTTTGTATTCAAGCACCAGTATCAATTCTAAAATGGGAGGGTGTCCATTAATTTCCAGGGTCAAGATGAGAAATAAATAGAAAAAGTAGTGTCAACATCAAGTGTTACCCTCCCAGTGCCTGAACCTAGAAGATAACCAAAAAATGTAGTTTTCCCCTCTCCAATCCAGGAAATTCCAAGATCCTAATTCACTGAGAACACAGTATTCATAATTTTACTCCATTATTATATATTACTCTGTCTTTGCAATTGCAGATTTAAAATATTTACTGAGATTTTTAAAAATATTTACTGAAATTATTATTGGATCATGGCTGAAAGAATGGAGAGGTTGGTTCACATTTCTGTTGTAATGGATATTGGCTAGGCCTATATCAAGATATGAATTAGTTTAGGGCTCCTTATAGGAGAATAAAGAAATGCCGCAAAACTGAAAAGCAGGTCTTTAGAAGAAGCTTATAAACCACCAAGTCCTGTGGATGTTTCCTTCTGCAGGGAGATAGCTCAGTGGCATAAGCTTTTGCCTGGCAAGCACAAGGTCCTGCGTTCAAAAGAAAAAA
Organism: Myocastor coypus; assembly: GCA_004027025.1. Taxonomy (NCBI): domain Eukaryota; kingdom Metazoa; phylum Chordata; class Mammalia; order Rodentia; family Myocastoridae; genus Myocastor; species Myocastor coypus. The sequence goes on from PVJA010010802.1 coordinate 47,919, forward strand.
TAGAAAGAAAGAAAGAAAGAAAGACAGACAGACAGACAGACAGACAGACAGACAGAAAGATCCCCTTCTGTACCCACTTCCTTCCTAACATCTCAGATCATGACTTCCACCCTCACGCCAGTGAGACCAAAGCAGCCTGCTGCTTCCATTCCTAGTTCACCTGGGTATTCACCACCAGACAGACATTTCCAGGACCTATTTCTGTCCTGATCTTCTCAGAAACCTGTGTGGGACCCCAATCCATAGGAGCTGGCCCAGCTTAGCCTGGTGCACAGACGCACCCTATTTCATCTGGCTTGCTTAAATCCTCCTCCTTTCCCTTCTCTCCCATCTCTCCATGTACCTCTCTCCCATTCCCTCCAGCAAGCCACACCCAGACCTTGCTCACATTGTGATCCATTCCTATCTCTTAAGCCTGGGACATCTTCCCAAGCCACATAGAAACCTCTTCTTGCATATCACTCTTCTGGACAGTTCTACTATTTAGATTTGTTCTAGGCACTCAAATATTAATGTACTATCTTTCTGTTTTCACCAATTCACAAATGTTAGTCTTGGCCTGCCAAAAGGAAAATGAGCTCTGAGAAGAACTACATCTTGTATCTCTTTGTCTCCCATAAAATGCCAAAATAGTCCATGGTACTAATATTTCTGTTCACCCAATTATAAGGCTAAAAAGTTTGTGTTAGGGACTGAAAATGACCTGATATTTGAATTTTAAATTATCAAAATAAGAAATATCTGAAGGGGACAAAAAGCCTCAACCTTATATATAGTCAAGTCATCCTTCAACATCCTCAAAAGACTGAACTACCCCTAGCTACATATGCCAACATTACATCTATCGTATAAAATAATGTTTGTATATAACTCTATGTATATCCTTCCATACATTTTAAATCATCTCTTTTACTTATGACACCTAATAATATAAATGTCATATAAATGGAAAGCAAAAAGACTATACATGTTCAGTACAGATATATTTTCCCCTAGTAATTTCAGCTTATAGTTGATGGAATCTGTGGATACAAAGAGCTGACAATAACCAGAATTACAGTGGGATGGTCCTTCGAAAATCCCTCACTGCTAATATCAAGATAAAAAAATTTAACAAAAACTATTCTGGGTCACTTCTGTGATATATGCAACCTATGATAGGCTGTCCACACTTAATAGGAAAAACATGATTATTTTATAATTCATGGTTCAATAAAACAAGGCTCTCTCTTCTTCTGCCACTAGAACTCGAGAGGTACTTCTGCCTAAATTCAAGCTGGAGAAGAACTACAATCTGGTGGAGGCTCTGAAGTCTATGGGGATCACAGAGCTATTTGACCAAAAAGGCAACATGTCAGGAATTGCACATCAAAAGATCAGCATTGACCTGGTAATGGTCCCCTCACCTGACTAGGGCCCCAATGTCTATCTCTGCACAGGCTCCACGTCCACTTGTTTTTCCCAGCCCACTACCATCCAGTCCAAATTTCCAAGTCAGGAGAGTTTAAGGGTACCCTCTTGGACCTGGAGTGACACATAATGTAGTCAGCTTCTGGCTAGTGTGGCTGCCAGTTACTTAGTGGGCAGGATGGTTACAGGAAACAGCCTCAGGGTAAGCTCCCTTCCTGCTAACACCCAAGTGAGAAGAGATATGTGCTATAATATACAAAACAGTTACGCTCAGGCCAAATTGTGGAAGACTCATTAAACACAGAGAAAAAAATCTACACTGTTCATGTTAAAATTAACAAACCAAGAACAGGCATTCAGCAAAAGAGAAAGTATCCAGGACAAACGTTGTGGCAGATCCAGACCTCTGTATTCCTGGTGGACATGTGCCCCAGATTATGAGGAGATAAGAGTGCTATGGTCTTGGTTCTCAAGGCTTCTCAGACTAAGCATGAATGTGGTTCCAAAATTTAAAGGTAAATACACATCCTCTAAGCACTATTATCACACTTGACAAAAGAGGAGAGATGTTCTCAAGGGTAATTTTGACTAGCTGTGATATTGCCTTAGGTGTGGTTTTTGGACTCTGAATGAGATTATATGTCATCATTATCCTTTTGTGTGCCTAACTATAGAATCTGACACCTTTCTTTTCCAATTTCAAACAGTTCAAGCATCAAGGCACCATAACAGTGAATGAAGAGGGTACTGAAGCTGCAGCTGTGACCACAGTGGGGTTCATGCCATTGTCCACCCAGATGCGTTTCACTGTGGACCGCCCCTTTCTGTTCCTGATCTACGAGCACCGCACCAGCTGTCTACTTTTCATGGGGAGAGTGGTCAACCCTGCCAGGTCTTAAAGGGGCCAGGTTGAGTGCCTGACATGTTCTGAGGGCACTCTAACTATGTTTGCATTGGGAGAATTAGGACAATGGTGTTCTGGCATGACTTAACATAGTTTATACTACCAATCTCAATTTGAAGTCCATATGGAAGAAGGAATTTAACAATGACTAAGAAGCTGGTTGGCATTAATTCTGTACAGTTACAATGGCCTAAACCCACAGTGTTGGTGTAACTACTGTGTTGGCTGTTCCTAGACAGTCTTAACGACAGACTCCCTCATCCCCTTCTTGTTGCACAGTAAATCTATGCAATGTATCCATGCACCTCCTTCCTCCATAGCCCTAACCTCACACACTATATATGGCTCTTATTACTCAAAAGAATTCTCAAGCAAGGCCCCTCAACTGAACACGCATTATATAAATGACCTGTGTGACTGATAGGGTCCAATTAACACCATTACCAATGCCCCAGGAGATGCAACTTTGAGATATCCAGCAGTTGGCCTGGGCACTGGAGCTTAATTCTTTCAATGTTATAAACTTGTTTATGTGAATGTCCAAATTAATGTAAATGTCATTTGCTTGACTGTTACCCAAAGGAAAGAGTGTACACATGGCCATGTTTTGTATCCTAAAGATAAATAAATACAACCACATTTATTATGTATCTGTTATAATTCTTTTTTTAAAGCTCAAATAACAAAAGTCAATTTCATTAGAGATGTATCTCCAGAATAACAAAGGTTAACAGTCACTCAAGTGCTATGTGGTAACTAACTTGCTATATAGCAAGGCTCATTTCTGAGGCTTATCCTGGGTATAATCTGCTTTTAAGTGTCACACAAGCCAATGTTTCCACAGTCTTTTACCTGGGATGCATGCTTGACTGTTCATCCCTGAGATATGCTCCTACACTGGATCTACTTTGACAAAGCCAGGAAGCATCCTAGGAATATGTTTCTGGATCCTTTAGTACCTGGATAAGGCACTCAAAATCTAAAAGGCTGTTCAGAATGCAAAAGTTAAAACACCTTTCAGTAATGGTTCATCCACTGTCATAGGAGCAGTTATAAGCTCTGTACATACATACTGTTGTACAATAATGTCCACAACCTGCTAAGAGAAACTTTACCTTCTTCACTTTGTAGGTGAGGATGAGGTCCACAGGCCAACCTGGCCTGAGTCCAGAGTCACACAAGCAATCATCATGAAAGACTTTCAACTCAAGATACCAAATTGCAGTAATGGGAATAGTAGAATAGAAGCAGCACCGGAGGATTTGCAGACATGATGCCACTGCCAGAGTGTGCCTGCAGATCATCTCTCTGAGATCTCAGAACAGCTCTAGGAGCTTCCACTATTATTACTCCCTTTTTATAACTAGGAACACAACTAAGGCTCACAGAAGTAAAAGTTATTGGCCCCAGGCATAGATCTGAACACAAACAAATGGGTCCTGGAGCCTCTTTTTCTTTCTAATTCTCCACCTGTTCCCTTAGTGACTTCCTGTACGAGCTCCTACTCTAGCACTCTACTAAGAAAGAAAGTAACAAGACTGAAGCCTCTAGGTGAAAGGCAATATTGCACAAGACCCGTTCCTTTTATTCATTCTCCCATGTACTCTATCACTGATCTCCCCCACACTTCTTTTCTAGTGCTTGTCCTGTATCTTTCATCTTGTTGGTTCCTCTTGCTCCTCCCACTTCTAAACATATTTACCTCAAAACTGCCTTAAAAAGCCAGGTATGAAGCATACAACTGGAGTCCTAATATAGTCATGACAGACACTATTACAACAGAAACAGAGGACAAACTCACTCCTAGGCCCTTAACTATGACTAATTACATTCATGTTTTGTGTTTTATTCTGGAGCAGTCAGAGCCTTAAAAATGGGTTTTAAACCATCAATGTTCCTTTGAAACTACAGATAGATTATAGTGAGCAACTAAAATAGAACAAAGCTTGACCTTCATTTTGTATCCTTTATTAGTTAAACCTCTGGATATAGGTATGTTAATCATTTAGGAAAAGTTGGCAAAACAAGGTTTACTAGCCATAAGTTTACTCAGCCTATCCCATCACATACACCCCCTTTCAGGACTGAGGACAACAAGACTAAATGTAATTCTCAGGATTTACAGGGGCATCCGATTGTTAGTCTTTACAATGCCCAGTTCCAGACCCCCTCCCTGGAATGCTTAAAAATCTCTAGCCATTGTCCTAAACCTGCAATCATGTGGGTCCCAAGAAAAGCAAACTCTCACATGACTGAGACTATCCCAAAGACAGTCAACTCACTGGAACTGCATTGCCCTTTAAGCCATGAGGACTCCTCCAAAGCTACAAGTTAGGAATAAGATAAATAATTAACCAGATCCCAGACTAGCACAGTACCCCTAAAATTGACCTCCATCTTTTTGTAAGTGGGCCAGTCTGATCCACCACTTCAGAACTCCTATTTGTGTTCCTCAAACTAAAGCCTTTCTCCTATCTTCTCTTACTTTCCATTATTACTAGACCAGCCCGATCTTTGTTAGACCGGCTCCCCTTTATTTTCTCTTACTTTCCAACTAAAGCTTGTCCTTATAAATTCAAACTGCTACCTTAGTTTTAATTTCCATTATTAACAAAGCTGAAGCCCATGCTAGCCAGTGACAGTCCCAGCAACTCAGGAGGTTGGAGCAACAAGATTACTTAAGCCCAAAACCTTGAAGCCAACCTAAGTAATACAGTGAGAATCCATCTCAAAAGAAACACAAATCTCACTCACTGTATTTCGTCCTTTGCCAAAGCTGTCACCTTCCAGAAAGTGTGGTTTCACTTCCAGCTTCCTTACCCTTCCTCTGTGATAACTGATTTACACCTCTTTATAAATCACAGCCCTCCAAACGCCATCATTTTGTTCACTTACATCCACCTAGAATCCCCTCAATTTCCTCTTACAGAAACCTACTTTTCAAGGCAGGAGAGTACTAATTCAGAGCACAGGTTCTGAGCTAGAAGAACTAGATTTGAATCCTGGCTCTGACATCTAGTAGCGACTGATTTTGAAACAAGTTTGGTGCTTTGTTCTCCCAATCTGCAAAATAGGGATAGGAGTAGCACCTGTCCTGTGGGGTTGTATGAAAATTAGCTAATGTGTGGGAAAAATCCAGACCACTTCTTGATATTTACAGCAAGAGTCACCTAGAAGTTCCTAACTAGGGAGTCCATGATAAGCTTGTCCCATTTAACTTCCTAAAGCAAAATTAAAAACCTAGAAAATACAGTTTGTATTTCTTTTTTTGTGGCACTAGGGACCAAACCCAGTACCTCACATAAGCTCAGTATGTGATTAAGCCGCACCCCTAGCTCAAATAACTGTCTTTTTCTACAAAGGGAGTACACAGGTTTCAAAAAGAGTACATTAGCAGAAGTAACCAGGTGCTTACTAAGAAAGACTGTTTGGGATACACTGTGAACCGAGATCCCAGGCCACAGGTAATAGATGGAGGGATTCTTGTTCTGCATTAAGAATAAAAGCATACTGCTTCTCAACTCTGGTATGTTCTCTGTGTGTACGAGCACCTTGTTGTGAGAGTATGGATTTAAATCTTGATTTTACTGCCTCTGGAACCCAATATTTTGGGGGTTTGGACAAGTAAATTCATTTCTCACAATAAATAACCTGTCCAGCACCACAAAAGCTGCCAATACACAGGTAAACCTATTCTAAGTGTAGTATAGGATTTTTTTTTTTTGGGGGGGGGTGGCTTTCCAGGGATCAAACTCAGAATTTTCCTATTAGTTTTTTAGTAATTGTTTTTGAGCGAGCAGTATATTTTATTAAACCATCACTCTATGTCAGTGGCATGATGAGGCCTCTAAGCATTAGACAATTTTCAAAATGCTTGTCAGGTGTGATAGCACACGTCTACAATCCTAGTAATCACCCTGGGCAAGAGTAAATTCAGAGTTAGCCTGAACTACATTAGAAGACCCTATCTCAAAAAACAAACAAACAAAAAGAGCTTACCAATGGGCTAGATAACAATAAACATGACTTAATCAACCATATTTCTGTATACAAAAGTCCAAGACAAAGATCAACAAATTTTTTTTTTTGTCTTTTTGAGACAGGGTCTTGCTATGCAGTTCAGGCTGGCCTTGAGCTCACTTTTGGTAGCCCAGGCTGGTCTCGAACTCGCACCAATCCTCCTGCCTCAGCCTCCCGAGTGCTGGGATTACAGGCGTGCGCCACCACGCCTGGCCCAAGATCAACAAATTTAAGCAGGAAGGAGCCTCACAGAACACATGACCCGACCTCCTTGTGATTCCCTACAGATTCCCAAAGTCACTGAGAAGTAAACAACTGCATTAGGATCAAAACTTAGGCTTCCTGCTTCAAATTCATTTTACTCAACAAAGTAGACACACTATTGTTAAAGGTCCAAAACAGAGGCTTCCTCTTAAAAACAAAAGTGCAAACCATTTTTTAAAAAAATCTACTTCTGGAAATGAACTTCTCTTCTTTCTTCAGAAAGTCCAAGGGTAAAACTACTAAGCAAATGTAGGAACCCATGAACCCTGTGCTTTTCGTTAAGCAACAAAATCAAATATTTGTTTCCTCCCCAACAATGTAACCATTAACTTTTGTTAAAAATACAATATTTATTCTATTCATATAAAAGTTTGGATGGGAGTTATTTGAGTGTTTGAGTTGTCACTGCCAACCACCATACCTATAATGACCCTGCATGGAAAGACCCAAGCACTTATGCAACATCTACATGCAGGATCAGGAGTCCAACCTTAGCCCTTGTGACTCTAAAACTCATGTACTACCAGCAAACTTCATTCATCACTGCTACCCCAAAATGCATAGTATTCTCACCAGGTGTTTTTGTATGCACTTATTAAATTCTAAAAGGCTATCTCTTAAATATATACAAAAGTTCACAGAAGTACGGCTTCACAGGGCCAGGAAGATAGTCGGTGGCATAAGCACCTGCTTGGTAAGTGCAAGGTCCTGAATTCATTCCTGGTACCAAAAAAGAAGGGGAAAAAAAAAGTAAAATAAACACAAATTTGACTGATTTTGGTGATGCACGCCTGGAATCCCAGCTCTTTGTGAGGCTGTAAACAGGCGGATCGCTACGAGTCCAATCTAGTGTGAGACCCTGAACACCGTGTAAATTCTTCCCTAAAAATTTAAAAAAAGAAGTATGGCTCATAGAATTCTGGTGTTCAAAGTGGAACTCCCAGATTGTCACTCCAGTCATTTTTATCTACCCCAAACCTGCTCTTTCATGGAGTCTGCCTGGACAATCTCCCTTCAACAGGGCCTGAAAGTCGCTTGAGAGTTCATGTCCCTCACCTTCTACTTCACTCACCCTCTCTCCAGCCCATGCTTCTAAGGTTGGAGAGTAGTGAGCCCCCTGCCCCAGCGATTATAGGAAGTTCTAGTAGGATTTAGACAAACAGAATGATTCTTACAATGGGCTGTCATATGGTACAGCTGAACCAGCTACATGTACAGAGCCACCAAGATCTCAAAACAACATTATATTGGCAACCCATTCAGGTACTCCTCCGTCCCTCACTTGGACAGAAGCTTTCTTTCCTCCAATAAATATATTCTGCTCTTAATCTCCAATGTTCCTAAAATTCTTTCTTCAGTTTTAGAGAACTCATTCCAGGTATCACTTGGAGGTCTTCCACCAAGATCACTGGCCAAAGGTAACAGTTTGCTTGTGTTTTACAGACTCTGGATTGGGACTCATTTCAGTAACAAATTTTTATGCTTCAAATTTTGATATGCCTTTGTTCTTCATTTATAATTGCCTAATAGTTCTCTTAAAATGTGATAAATCTAACTTAAAACATTGGAAGATTATAAGGTTATGATTTTATGTATGTTTGTATGTATTTTTGTCTTTTTGAAACAGGTCTCACTATGCTGTTCAGGCTGGCCTTGAGCTCACTTTGTAGCCTAGGCTGGTCTTGAACTTGCAACTATCCTCCTACCTCAGCCTTCCAAGTGCTGAGATTACAGTTGCCTGGCAAAGGTTATGATTTTTTTTGAAATACACTTTATTTATTTTATTTATTTATTTATTTTTTGTTTGTTTCAGAACCTTTGTTTATTTATTCACTCATTTTTATGGCCGGGTCAGCCCGCCCTGAGGACAGGGCTGGCGCAGCATGTGGTGCCGGGGATCGAACCGCTGTCCCTGAAGCCGCCCAAGCTTTCCCAAGCAGGGGCTTTAGACCACTGAGCCATCCCACTGGGCCCCATATGGTATTTCTTTTTTTTTTTTTTTT
>PVJA010010803.1:0-56468 GCA_004027025.1 Myocastor coypus
ATGGAGAGGTATAACATAGCTGAATGGAAATCAAGGACTTAAGGATTAAACAATAAAGGGACCGCAAGCAGCAAAGATAGGAAGCACGGCAGGGGCAAAGCCATGCACTAAAATACACAGGATGAAGTAGATAATGGTCCTAGGAACCTCCAAAATGTTTTTGACACTGAGGATAGCAATGTTTGACAGTAAAAATATGCTTGGAATGTCTGTCATTCTGGTCTTTTAGATGTATGCTGCTTCTAATGCAATTTCAGCTACTGCTATATTCAGTCAAGTAAATGGTTGATTTACAAGAAAACAAAAAAGGCTATTAAATGAGAGTAAGAGACTAGGCAAAATGCCATAGGATCGACTGGCTACAATTTTGTATATACTTAGATTTCTAAATGAGTAAAAATGTGTAACTGCGTTTATCACATTTTATACGTTTATTGGAATTTCAATGATTGATAGAAAATACCAATTCCGAGTAAAGTCTAAGATGTTTGATACTCAGAAAGGTAGTGATGTCATGCTCAAGTACCTATGTTATAGAGTGATAGTATCACTAAGCTTTTCTTCTGGAGGATTAAGAATATAAGTTTATAGAACAAAAATTAGAGAAAAAGAAGGGCTATAAGGATAGCCAATATTTTGGCCCTAGCCCTTCAAGGTCAGTGGGGACTCAGGACCTGTGCTATAACATCCTACAAGTCAGTGATGTCCCAAATTTTCTATTTAAGGAGATTATGGGGCCACATAAGAAAGGGATTGAAGATACGTAGTTTGCCAAAGAAGAGTCACTTAGAGAGAAAATATGCTCTCAGGCTTTCACAGAGAGCAAACTGGTCAAGCAATGGCCATGACTCATCCAGATGGTGACACTGAAAACAGTACTACAAAGCACTGTACTTGGTTCCAAAGTAAATCCTGAGGGAATTTGACTGAACTTGAGAGGTACAAAAGTTACATGTTTTGCTATATGGGTTATGCTTAAACTTGTCCTTAACCACCAAGTGGAAAAGCTTAACCACAACGCATAAAACAGAAAGTGAGATTGGAGTGCTGAGCTGTAAAAGGCTTAAATCAATAGCTTCCAATATTGCCAGTTTTACCCGTAACCAATTGTGATTATCGAACATTGGGTTATGTATACAACTACTTTCTCTTAGTTCAATGAGAAGAAATTTGGTTGTAACAATAATGATTAGAAAATTATAACATCTACACCCTGTGCTTTGTATAACTAATAGGAGCACAATAATATGTACTGTATCAAATACTGAGAGGTACTACTAATGTGTTTTGAAAGTGTCACATTGTTATACATGTTATTTCTTATTAAAAGTAATAAAAAAGAAGAAGAAAATGAGTTGCTATTGTTTCTTAACTGTCCACAGTTCATCCTGTGAGCACAAACTCCTTACCTTCCTCCCTTATATTAAGTATTCTCCTTCACATTCACATAACCACAGAGAAAGAGACAGACAGACAGACAGACAAACAGAAAGACAGACAGAAACAGAGATAGAGACAGAGACAGAGACACAGACAGAGATCAATTTATCCATTTACAACACCAGACATAGGCTTTAAGACCAGAATCTCAGAATCTTGACTTTTACTTTGGTCCAAGGGCATAAGAGCAATATAATCCCTTTGGAATGAGTCTTTCAATGAGTTCCTTATTTTGTGGGCTGCAAGTTAAACAGACAGCATCTAATACACATGACAAAGTATCAGTTGATACAGAAACTAAGGTTTTTCCACAGGTGTGTGCGCAGGTGAGGATTCTTCACGGATGCTAGCTTTCCTTGACTCATGCCTCAATTCCACCATCTGGGTCATCTCTCCTGTGCAGACTATGACTTTTGGCTATGTTCTGGATGTTGTGTAACATAAGACCTTTGTCCTGAAGAGACCCTTTTCTAAGGCAAGTTAATTCCTGGCTTTGTATTCCAGGAGCATACAATTACATTGCTAGGATCATAATATGTTTTTCTTTCTTACTTTTAATACAAAATAACACTGTGAGAGTTTCAAAACATGCTAGTAGTACATTCCCAATAATTGATACAATGTATATTGTTGTTCTTCTAGTAGTTAGATAGAGAACAGGTTGTAGACATGATGATTTTTCTAATCATTATTCGTACAAAAATTTTCTTCTCATAGAACTAAGAGAGATGCTGACTGACTCGCTGGCGCCCAGGTAGGACTTTTCCACGGTGTGCACCCAGGTGTCGCCATCTATTGGACTTCTGCCCCTGCCCGCCCATGCTGACTGACAGGCCTGCACCCAGCTGCAGTAGGAAGAAGCTGAGCACAGCAGCCAGACCCACCCAGGAACATCTGGACAGGATCAAGATTGGTGGATCTGGACTCAAATTTTGATAGACACTAACAGCATAGCTTCACCAAAGTGAGGGGTCATACAGAATGACAAAGAGAAGGAGCAACATGCAATCTCAGGTCCCGAGTCCACCCAGAACAAATACAGGAGAAAATGCAATGAAAGAAAATGGGAATCAGGCAGAAGAAATCTCTGAATTAGTAGCATCTGAGGTAGACAGACAAATGCAGAAACATATAGAGGAATTCAGATCACAGCTAATATCTCAAGTAAAAAAAGAAATGCATGAATTAATACAATCTGAAGTGGCAAAACAACTGCAGAAAAGGATAGAGGAAATCAGACCAGAAATAACTTCTGTAGTAAAAGATACCTCTAAATTAATAGTATCTAAAGTAGGGGAACAGCTGCAGAAAGGTAGAGACGAAACCAGAGCAGAAACAACCTCTGAAGTAGAGAGGTATAAAGGCACCCATCTCATTCTGTTGTAGAAAACATAATACATAAATACTAAGGCTGTAGGAGAGTTGAAGATAGACAAGGAGGCACAGTTGAAGTGCTGTGTGATAATCTCAGCTCTCTTGGAGGCTGAAGCAGTGGGATCAGAAGTTAGCCTAGTCCAGGCAAATAAGCAATTCAGTGATACCCTGTCCACACTCCACCCAAGCCCAAAGAGTAAAAAGTGTCAGGAGGTAATTCAGTGCCAAGACCCTCCATACCGAAAACAAAATCCAAAAGCAGAAAGGGAAAGAAATAAATTCAAGTCAGGTTATAGGAAATCCTTTAACGCTTGTTTGTGTTTTTGAACCTTCTTCCAGGCCTAGTGAGCCTAGAAAGGCAAAATGCCATACGGTGTGAGGAGCTGTGGTGTTCCTGGCATACTGAAGAAATCTGTGCATTTTCACTGTCACAGGTATGGGACAAGTAGAGTCAAGCTTCAGTGTTCACTAGTTTCTGAACTGGTCACACCAGTACTCATCACATTTTAAGAAGAAAACCATGTTTCTACTTTCTGTGCTCCTTTTAGCCACACGTGCTTACATGCAGGTGCAGATTCTCACAACCTATCCTGGTCTCCTGAAAATTCTTCCTACTGCCATATTTCTTATGGGGAAATGTTCATTTGGTACTCATCCGCGGGAGCACTTGTCATGAGTTCCAGAATGAATCAATGTTGAGGCAAGACTGTGTTTTTTATCTTGGCATAGTTCATAGGACCTCATAATCCTGATCCAGGGTGCCAGATGAAAGGAGATCGACAAGAGTCAGGAAACTCTGTCTGATAAGACAAATCCACTTGGTCACACAAGGGCAGTAAACTGTTTTCTTGGCTGTGTCCTTTCTGACAAATGAAACTTTTTCTTGTGCTACCAGATCAATAGTCACTGAGCTAAAGAATAAAGAAGTGTTGGAGATGATTTAACTCAGTGGAGCTTATTTCCTATAAATCATGTTTACTTTCACACCCATTTATTCACACATATTGGTTAAACACAGGATGTATAGCACAGTGATGGTGGCTGGTGGGGTCAGCTGAAAAGAAGCAGTGGTCAACAGCGGGGGTCCATGTAGGGGAACAGAGTGTATGCATGCTTAGAAATGCCTGTGCCAGTCTGCATACCAGACCAGGCCATGAGGAAAATGAGGAAAGTTTTGTGAGCTTTTTTTTTTAAAGAAATAAATAGTTAATATAATCATATAAAGACAATATGTTAGAATGATGCTCTTCTTTTTCTTTTAACTGTCTTGTAAAATGATGTTAATAGTAATATTTTCTGTTTTCTATTATCTAAATAAGAGATTGCCTCTCACGTTATTTCATCTTTTCCTCTTTCCTTCCAGCTCTAAATTATCTTATTTAAGAAGTCAATTATTTACAACTTTATATTAATAGTTTATATTGATAATTGACAACTCTGGCCTATGACTCTTGGGCAGACACTACTGCATTGGAAGAGCTTCACATGAGCTTTGTTTTACTCAGGTAAAACCAATGGTGGAATTCTCATCAAATCTGTACATGTCATGCATTGGAAAGGGTGTTTAATATGTGGGTCCTTGGATCAAAATTAGAACATTCTGAAAGTACTGCTGACACTACCAAGAGATAGATTCTAGAAAGAACCAATTTCACAAAGAAAAAAGGCACGGTTAAATTCACCTGTAGACTTAGGACTGTAATGAGTCAGTGACGTCCTGCAAGAGTAGCACTGACAGATACAACAGCCCATAAATGAGCTTTCAGAACCTCAGAGCCATAATTTTATATCTGAACAAAGGAGAAATATGAAGGCTTATTAGCAAAGAGCAGTCTGAGGATGATCATAAACATATCATTTAATAGAAACTTAAATTTTTTGGAGCTCTTATCAGGGGCAAAACTAAGGCTAAAATAAGGAACTTAACTTGCTCTCACTGTCAGAAAATAAAACTGTCTGCCAGATAATAACATTTTCCTTAAATGAACTATGTGGTTTCATTGCCTATGGGCTTATTTATCTGGTTCCATGTTGGGCTTTTATTGTGGGTAAGGAAAGTATACATTGACCTGGATTGTACAGTCTCACTGCTTCACTGTTGCTTTATGTCCAAAATGGCAGTTTCTTCTCTGTTTCTTCTAAGCTCCTGCAGAATAATTGATCCTGTAGTAACTATTGTCTGGCTCATGAAGTTTTTAAGTTAGTCAGTTTTTCACTGTTGTGAAAGCCGAGAAAATAACTTAAAAAGAGGTGATGTTGGTCTCACTTGTGCTCGCCCAAGGGAGGAGGCAGGCTTGCGGAAGCTGCCTGCTGGGAGCTCCGTGGGAAGGGGAAAGCGCTTTGTGGGTGCGCCCAGGCACTGTCGCGGCGCTTTCAGATCCACCGGGTTTCTCTGGACAACTTGAGTTGGTCCCTTTTCTGCCCCTGAGCAGAAACTCTGAAGAGTTAATTTGCAAAGAAATTGGCTGCAGCACCTGGAGACAGAATCGGAAGCATTCGGATAACCTAAGGTTTTGTGTTTAAGAAACTCATTTTGGTCCTTCTGATACCTGCTTGGTGGAAAGGATGCGTTCGATGTTCACATACACAATCTGACAAGTCAGAAGATGGAAGACTTATTTATACTGGAAATTTGGCCCGTGCAGTATTTGGTGTGAAGTGTTTCTCTTATTCTACAAGTGTGCTCAGCCTCACACTTCTACCGTACTTGTTTTCACAAAACAATATATTTGGAAGTCTGCCTTTGCAAGTCCTATTTTATGGCTGTATTGCAACCTTTACAGTGTTTACCCCAGCACTGCTTCATTTTCTTACGAAAGGCTATGTCATTCGGTTGTACCATGAGGCCACTACGGACATTTACAAAGCCATTACTTACAATGTTGTGCTTTCGGAAACAAGCACAGTGTTTTACCAGAAAGATGTGAAGATTCCAGACAGCACACATGTGTTTGCCACATTGTATGCTAAAACAAAATCACTGTTGGTTAATCCAGTGCTTTTCCAAATCCTGAAGACTATAACCATTTAATGGGTTATGACAAACCATTTGCTTTTGATACAGAAGACAGTGAAAAGAAACAGCTCGAAGATGAGAAATGAACCTGTTTTTATGTATGTGCTTAAATGTAATTTATGTTTCTAGGTATAAGATTTCATTTTCTTTTGTATTGTTAGTCACTGTTAAAAATAATTTAAAACTGTTAGCTGTTATTAATTTTCAGAGAATGATTATAGTAGAGTAGCTACATTTGAAAAATAAAAAATAGTTTCATTTTTATTTTAAGAAGTGCATATACACGTATGCTTGGATGGTATAAGTGTGGTTACCCTAAACTAAGGATCAAATGTCAGAACCAAAAAAAAAAAAAAAAAAAAAAAAAAAAGAGGTGATGTTTTATGGCTGATGGTGTCAGAAGGTTCAGTCCATGGTCAGCTGACCACTTTGCTTTACACTTTGATGAAGCTGAACACAAGGAAGAGTGATGAGGGAGGGGAAGTGAAAGAAAGAGAGAAGAAACTAAGGGTCCACAATCCCCTTAAAGGATTCATCCACAGTGACCTCAAACTTATCACTGCATTACCCTTAATGATTCTACCAGTTCTAATAGTCCAGACTCCAGGACCAACTCTTCAATGCATGAGCTTTTGGGGAACATTTTATGTCTGGACAATAGCACTCATGTGCCCTGAAGTAAGTGACTATTTGAGGCTAAAGCAACACTCTTTCTAAGTTTCTCCAAATGTATAGGAATCAGCAAGACTATACCTGCCTAAATTGGAGTGCTACTGTTTCTGCCACTTGTTGATACTGATAAATAAGATTAGGGCTCCGTGGAGCTGAACAAAAACAGCAGGAAGGCCATAAAACAATTTGTGGGGTTCAAAAGAGGTGGGCAAAGGAGGTCCTTATCTGTATTGAGTTTGCCAACTGGATAACAGGTTGTGGCAGGAGTAGAGGGGAGAATGGGTAGAGCTGTACTTCGTGAGGATGTTAAAAAGAAGGTAATTTCTGGAAGGTGAAGATGTCATTTGAGGGGCAGTTGACTGAAGTGATAGGGACCAAGACATACAGTGATGGTTCTTGATTGTTTTCTAGGGCAGACTGAGGGATAAAGGCATCTTGGTATAACTTAGTTTCTTCTCAGGATAAGCTCTTCCATGAGCTATGGAGACTTCTAGCATGTGACTTAAAACCCACAACTACTTGGGTGGTCTTCAAAGTATTGGGCACCCAGGACAGCTGCCATGCAATCACTAAGGTCTCTAGAAAGATGGAGCACTGAAAATTATACTAGGAAAGACTTTTATTTTCTACTCTGAACACATTCTCTGTTCTTTTCTACGTATCTTTCATTTCACTAGCAAAATACTCACAAATTTGACAAATGAGCATGTTAGCTGTCTTTAGCAAAACAATAGCAGCAAGTTTTTTTTAAATTATTTACTCTTTAGAAATGCACCCATTTTCTGTAAGTCTCACAGTTTTCTTCATGTGAGGCTACAAGGGGGCCTCTGATGGTAGTGTAGATACTTCTGGTTACCAGCGTTGCTTGGGGACCTCAAATCTGAGATTGGGTGGGAATTATATTTTCACAAATATTAAAAAAGCAAGAAAATACAAGATTCCCTTCAGCCCACACTCATCTGAAACCATTACTACTTAGCTGAGAAGTGACATCAGAGACTGGGATAAGATTACTAAGTCATCAATATAAAAGGTATCATGGTCTCCAGTAGTTTTAATGAATTATTAATAGTTGGCCTGCTTTTATAATTAGACTTCTGCCCTTTTCTTTTTTGATGCAAATAGAAGAGGACTAATGACTATTATTTTAATACGAGTTTATTGATGCATCTGTGTAATACATAATGTTTATTTTCCCTGTGGGAAATTACTAAATGTTCATAATGCATTTTACATCCTATTTTCATCCCCTTGTTCTTCAGAAAGTCTTTGCCTATGACTTCAAGAGCTTTACTTATCTTGTCTTTTAGCACATTAAGTATTTCTAGTTTAATATTTAGTTCTGTGAAAGTAGCCTATATATCCACCAACAGGTGACCGGATAAGAAAATACACTTGCTCACAATGCACTGTTACTTTGCTATAAAGAAAGATAAATTTAAGTGATTTGTAAGTAAATGGATGCACCTTCAGAACATAATTTTAAGTGAAATAAGTCAGATGCATAGACTTAAGTATCACTGTTTCTCTTACATGAGAAATCCAAGATAGAGTGAAATAAAAGATAGAAAGTAGGAATTAAGGGGCTAAGGATATAGCTCAGTGGTATAAGCAACTGCCTGGCAAGTGGAGGGTCCTGAGTTCAAACCCTGGCACCAGAAACAAAAAAAAAATAAAACAAAACAAAAAAAAAGAATGAAAGAATTAAAGAAAAGAAAGAGCCAGGCTTGGTGGCGCACGCCTGTAATCCCAGCACTCGGCAGGCTGAGGCAGGAGGATTGGTGCGAGTTTGAGACCAGCCTAGGCTACAAAAGTGAGCTCAAGACCAGCCTCAATTGCATAGTGAGACCCTGTTTCAAAAAGACAAAAAATAAATAAATAAATAAATAAATAAATAAATAAATAAATAAAAGAAATCAGTCTCTTGGGCCTGGGGAGATGGCTCAGTGGTCTAAAGTGTCTTTTTAGACAAGCTTAGGCAACCGGAGGGACCATGGTTCAATCCCCAGCACCACATGCTGTGCTAGCCCCACCCCCAGAGCAGGTTGAGATCACCATAATATTAAAAAAAAAAAAAAAAACACAAAAAGAAAGAAAGAAAGTAGGAAGTAGGCATTGGATAATTCTCAAAGGGAAGGTGATCAAGATAGGGGAGCAGTGGGGGAGAAAAGGGAGGCACACAGGGTGAAAAAGGCATCTGGATGTGTTATCTATAGGTGACAACTTCCCATAAAGAATGCAAACATCATGCAGTGCAAACATGGACACAACAAGGAACATGACCAGAGATGGGTGCAGCGGCGAGGAAGGGAGGGAGAGGCGAAACGAAAAGATATATGACTTACACAGGCTGACTCTTTACCAGGAATGGGAACTTCATGTGCTAAAGCACATGTAATAAAAAGCTAAAGTAAAAACACTAGACCCCCCCCCCAAATAAAAGCAGTCATCCAAACTCTGGCATGCAAAATGAACAGACTCTTCACAGAAACACAAATGGGTAATACAGATACGAAGAAATGTTTAATGTCATTGGTCACTAGAGAAATTAAAACACAGAAATTTCATCAATCCCCAAAAGATTATTTATCATCAAGAAATCAACAATGACAAATGATGAGGAATGTGCAGGGGTCAGGAATCCTTCTACACTGTTGGTGAGAATGTAAACTGAAACAATCACTGTGGAAATCAGTATGGAGAATCTTTGAAAAACTAAACCTAAAAGTTCCATTTGACCCTGCTGTTCTCCTTCTTGAAAGAATTAAAGACATCAGATTGCAGTGATTCACATATACCCACATGTAAGACAGAAATAATGATTCTTCAAGCCACTGGGACAGAAAAGGATTGGCCAGAAAAGATGGAAATGCTGGAAATAATAGAAGAATGATGTGAAGTGGAAAACCAGCAGTCCCTAGGCACACTCACTGGAGTAGGAGGCTGCTGGTCAGGTGATGTGACATGGAGTAGGCCAGGTCACCTCCTCCCCATGCCCGAGTCCTGCTGGACATGGGCTATGGCATGACCATGCTGATTGTCTCAGTCCATCTTTTGCTGCTAAAGCAGAAGGTCCCACAGTGACTTGTGAACAGAAATTTATTGATTCAGGGTCCCAGAGTCTGGGAAATCAAGAATGAGGGGTTGTGTGTAATCGATTCACTAAAAGTTTTGTATGATGGAAGGTCAAAGAGATAGCAAGAGCAAGTGAGAGATTATGAGAGAGATGGGGGTGTGGAGACCCCTGCCCCACCATACCAAGCCTACTGTGTGGTGATGACTTCATTCAATGAAGGCGGGGCAAGATCTTGCAGCCATTCACAGCTAGAGTAGCCAGGGAAGACATCTCAGTTCACAGGCAGTATCAGAGCCACCCTGTCTGACTCTAGGCCACACGCTGGCTGTCATCCTTTGCAGTGTATTGGCAACTTGTAGTCAACTTGGAACACCCAACTGAACTGAGTCAGTATGGTTCTGAGTGGGGCAGGACCACCCAAGGATTGTTGCCAACAACAAGAAAAGACCTAGAGAAGGAGAGGAGCTATTGAGGGCAGTTGGTTCTCCTGGAGGAGCCTGTCATCCTGGCTTTTCTGACATCAATGTGGATGTTCTTATCACTGACGGATCTGGGGCCTTATTGCTACTGAGAATGCCTATGGTTCACTTTGTGGGAGCTCCTGTCTTTATTTTGAGCAAGACTTTCTGGCT
Organism: Myocastor coypus; assembly: GCA_004027025.1. NCBI lineage: Eukaryota > Metazoa > Chordata > Mammalia > Rodentia > Myocastoridae > Myocastor > Myocastor coypus. The sequence continues at coordinate 10,211 of PVJA010010803.1, forward strand.
CTAGAGAGGAAGGTAGTGCACTGCTTAGTTTTTTGGAGAAGTTTGTCACACTTGCTTCCTTAATGTGAACTTGGCAGTATTCATCATTGGATAAGCCCTGGACCACATAGTTACTGAACATGGCTATGGTACTTTTTAGGGGAGCTCTGCTTCTTACTTAGCGCATCACTTCCTGGCTTTCATGCACATTCTTTAGCCCTCATTGGCACAGATCCTTCATCCCACTGGCACACATTTTCTAGCTTCCACCACTGACCATTGGTCCTTCCCAGAGGCCTGCATGATACATCGCCATGGGCCTGTGGCATCTGGTGGACTTATGAGTGTAACCTGTTATGTGTTCTAGGCCTTCATCTGAGCTCATGCAGAACACTGCTGTTGGATCCAGATGCTTAGATACATTCCTTGGGTCTTTAGCGTGTGGACAGATTTCCTACACTCTTTTGTACTAAAGTCTTTGGGTGACTACTATACAATCCTACAAATGATATGTCCTGTATTAATTGTTTTCCTTGTAAATCCTGACTACAACACCCTTGAATACTGACAGTGGATGGGGCTTGGCCCCCATTCCCACAAGTGGCAAAGCGTGCAAGCTTGACACATGGATACCTCTTTAATATCCTTTATTAGCAGTCCTTTTGCCATTTTGGACTGTCTGGGATGCATGATCTATGTATTTATTTATTTGTGCCAGGGATCAAACTCAGCACCTTGCATTTGCCAGGCAGGTGCCTGTGCCACTGAGCTGTCTCCCCTGCCATACATTCTTATGATTCTGAAGGGAAAGAAACACAGTTACCCCCAGACCTGACGAGAACCATCCAGGCTCCCCAGGACCCACCCCAAAGTGAACACAGACTCAGGTCTACCTTCCAGAACAACCACCCACAGGCCAGGAAAACCTCTGCGCTTCAGATTCTTCAGTGATACGTCACTGTCCTCTTGTGCTTAGGGCGAGGGATAAGTGGCACTTTCCATGGTAATAGCTTAATCCCGCTGCGAAGGATGCACCAAGAAAGCATGTCTCCCTTGCTCCTTCTCAGCAACCTGCTTCCGCACCAGGCCTCTGCACCCTGCAGTGCCCAGTAAAACGTCCTTCTAGGAAAAGGCCCGCAGCAGGGGGGGTCTGAAGGTACTCCCCTTGGCACTGACCCCAGGCTTGTCTCTGGCTCCGAGTAGTCTCCTGCTCAGATGGGCCCTTCTGCCACCATGCACAGGGAATAATGTTTCACTGGGATCCAAGAAAACGTCTCTGCCATTATTTGGGGAGGGTGCAAGCACAACAGTGCCTTAACCAGCCCAGCTTTTTATTCAGAACAGCACAATGGGACAGGCGGAGGGCAGCCAGATGAGATGAATTGATGATCGTCAAAACCAGGGCAGAGGTGACTTGTACAGCAAGTCACTGAACTATTTTCACAGTGCTATTGAGTCACTTCAAGACCCTGACTCCAGGAGTATTTCAAAAGTTGCACGCCATAGATGCCCCTGGAGGTCTGTGGTACTGAGCCAATTGAGAGGCTCTCTCCTTCCCTCTCCTTCCTTCTCCATTTCTTTTCTGTGCAGGTTCTGCACCTATAAGAGAGTGTGCTCTGATCAGAAGGATCTGAAGGATGAGTGGCCTGAGCTCTGCGCTGTGGGATCTGGGACTCCACTCAGAGACGTGCCTGCGACTAATGTTACTGGGGCACATAAAAGCGGCATGAACGATGAACCTTTCCCTCCCAGTGCTGCCACTTGGGGAAGTTATGGGGACAGAAAATCACAGTCACCAAGAGCCTGGCTTCATTTTTTGCAATGAAATGGGGAGGATCATCTTCAATCAGTGTCATTTCCAGGAAGAAAAAGAGCCACTTTTTGTGTTCACCCTCATTTTGCACAAAGAGAACCTTGATGAGTCTGTCCTCTGCATCCCTCATCCACATGCCGCTATCGCCACCTGAAACCTGCCACCACCACCCCCACCTCATACACTCAACGTGCAGCCTGGGAGTGGGGGAGTGGCGGCTGCTGTTCCGTGGCGGTCCCTTTTTCTCCTCAGTGCGTGGAGCTGCTACCTTCGTCTGGCACCCCCTCGAGTTTTTGTGTTTCTGCCACCAGCAGCACAGCTGACCCCCGGGGTCCTTCTGTGGCTCCCACCCCTTAGCCACCAGTGTGGAATCAGCTCCTGGCCCTGCCATGGACTCTCTAGCCACCACCTCCCTCATTTCCTTTTCCCCGTACTTTCCAGGTTGAAGGGATTGTCTTCCCAGCCATAAGCTCACAGTCCTGTCTGTGATTCCTGACACTTGGCTATGTTGCCATTTCAGGTCATCTCTTGATCCGAGAGCCTGTCCTTGTCACCCACACCCTCTGTGCTTGCTCTGCCCACTCCAGAGGTGCCTAAGTGCAGGAGCTGCTGTCATTCTGCAAGCCAAGCCCTTGTAGCCTCTGCACTGTTCATCTTGGTAAAAGCCACCGTCAGGGTCACGAACCATGCCAGCAGCTCCCCTCTTCTGTCTGCTCCTGCCTTGGCCACCCTCCCAGAGTGCTTTCTGCATCTAGTCGTAGAGGACTGGCAGTCCACGACACATCAGACACAAGAGCCAGCTGCTTTCAGCCCTCCAGCTGCTGCCCTCTGTTGAGAGCAGAAGGCGCCAGGCACTGCGCTGCACGCCATACATCGTGCCCTGCTCTCTGCTTCTTTTCTGCCCTATCACCTTGTGCCTGCCATCATCCATGCTTCCCAGAAACCCACAGTTTTATTCCTTGTCATCCCCCTATTTGTTTCAAATGCCACCCTTTTGTTGAAGTCTACAATAAGTCACCTTCTGTAAAATCCAGCTTCCATCTTCTGCCCTCTGACATTTTCATGTTTAGTGCATCCCTTGCCTTACTGTTTGGGTGCTTATCACTGGCTACCATTTCTACTCAGCTTTTGTCCATCTGCCCAAAAGTGCTTTAAGCACCACAAGAACAGAGTGTCCTTCTCTGTGTCCCAGGGCAGAGAGGTTCTTGGCCTCAAAGTGGGCCCTCAGTAGGTGCCTATTGAATCAATGGATGCCCATCCCTGGGGTCAGGATGAGGCTTTGCCATCTCTCCACCTGCTCTCTCAGTTTTGTTCTTCAACCAGTGCACATGGCCATGACAGCGGCCTGATAAACTGTGCACGGCAGAAGCACCATAGATGTGTGGCCCCTTTCTTCAGGAAACAAATCGACTTCAGCTTTCCCCAACCATTATTTACTCCCCAACTGCACCTAGGTTTTTCATCACCATGTGTCACTGATATTAAGGGCTCAACGCAGCCCAAATGACCTTGTGTACACCTGTTCCCACTTAGGGGCCAGGCTCCATTCTCTGATGGGTGGCTCTCGGGGAGATGAAGGATGGTCCTGTTGTTACTGCAAGTTGTCGGGGACGCTCATTGGCTTGATCAATGCAGGCAACCTTTATTCAAAGGGGAGAGAAAAATCAGTCAAGTCAGCTATTTGACAAGGTCTCTAAGACACCATCAATTATTTGATGGAAGTAAAAGATTCTATCAGGAAAGTAGGTTGGTTTAGTTTGGATCCTTACCCTCCTTATGAGATTCTGTAAAGAAAAAAACATATACATATGACTGGCTTGGAACCCTGAGAGAATGAGCCCACACTTACCTCATTTACTTGTCTGCAGGAATTACTATTTGTGAATGGACCTGGGGCGGAAATTCCTACTCAATTTCATATATCGGTATTTGTGAAACTCTATAGTCTGAGTTGCAGAGGTTGCAGCTGCTGTAGAGCTGGAAGATAATTCTTACAGAGTGGCCACACAGGCTGAGCACTTTCCATGCACTGTTATTTATTTCTCAGAGAAACCCTGTGAAGTAGGTTTTACTATCACACTTTACTGATGAGAAAATGAAGGTGCAGGTGGGTTTAACTACTGTGCAATGTCACTTGACACTCATAGCAGAGGCAAGATTTTGACCAAAGATTATTTGATTCTGAGGTCAATTTGTTTTAGTCCATAGCCTTAGTCTTCATTCTCCCTCTTGGTTACTTCTGTTGCTAGTCAAATAAGACCCGTGTTTAAAAAAGCAGAAGTTCAAAAGGAAAAGAAGATCAGCATCTCAATTCATTTCCCTTACATGGTCTTGGAGTAGATCTTCTTTGCCTGTTATGCACAAAGATGCTGTGGAAGTCTCATCAGTTAAAATCCAAAGTCAACCATCTTATTCAAGACTCATCAAGTTGAAAGACAGAGAGAGAGAACTACACTGAGAAAGGTTTTAAGAAATGAAAGACATGCATTAGCACCCTAGAAAGTATCCTGCCATTTGAACCCACTACAACAGTAGTGGCACACAGGTGCCAAACTAACTTGAGGATGATATCACTCTTGGTTTCATGCGTCCATCTGCCCCAGGGTTAGCTTCGTCACCAAGCTGTCCCTTGAGGTGACAAGTTTGTCACAGTCAGCTATTCTGATCTGACCTGAGCAATTCTAGAAGAAACAGGCTATTTATCTCCCAACATTCCCAGAAAAGTCTGGGAGCTGAGTCTCACTAGATTGGCTGGGCATTATCTGTGCCTAATCCGAAATAATGGTCATGGCCATTAACAAACTGGCTGGCCAGACAGAACGGAGTGAGACACAATCCAAGCTAATGCACTAGGGGCCAGGGAGGACACCCCTTGATTGCCTAGGATGTGTGAGGCCCTAGAGTCTACCCTCAGCATATATAGACGCGAGAAAGTTCATGTACATGCCAGGCAAAAGGAGGAATTCACACAAGCACATCAGAATATCATGGCCAAAAATTAGTAACTAGATTTGGGAAAGGAAAAGAAAAATTGTCCACAAAATCACCTCTATTCAGTGTATAATCAATCTCTATGGCTATCAGCTGACTTATCTGTAAAGGAATCCTTTCATTCATCTCCCTGCATTTTTTTAAAGATTCAGAGAGACAGTGTTTAAAATTACAGAGTACAATGCCTGGGCTTTGTTAAGTACCTTAAATAGGTTATCATTACTTTCTTTCATGATGTACCAGACCTCGCAGCTTTTCTGTGTTTCTCCAGTTCTCCATGCAGCAGGATTGTCCTATATTCCTCCTGCCTCTGGCTGCTTATTTAAGTGGCAGAAAATTTCTGGATGATTATTGGAATGTCTGATGGCCAGAAGGTCCGTGGGAAGCTGGAACTTTCAGAAAGGCTCCTGCAAAAGCTGTCGGCATCCCTCCTCTTCCAACGGTGGGGGAACGTGTTTTCTGATTTTTATAGATGCTGTGCAAAGTAGAGGTACCCATCTCTAATTATCCTATTAATCTTCTAACGTCTCGCTATTTTGCCATAATCCCTTTCCCAAAAGACAGAGAGGGAGGAAACGACGGTGACATACACAACAGATTGTGCTTTGATACCCATGGAAGATCTGGGGGTGTGTGGCTAAGGGAATAGTTTTATCCATACAAAATACTCTTTTCTTAAAATCTGGTCCCTCTAGCAATTAACTGATTGGGGCATCTCTTTGAGGGGAAGTTATATTAAGTAAGCTGTGGAGATAAGCTCCTGGGGGCAGCTTCTCTCTCCCTTTTCTTCAAATCTGTTCTGTAAATATTTCAGGATAAATACTGAAAGCTGACTCTGCCTCCCTGGTGGTGGATTTCATTGTTTTAGAAAACAGTTTATAAGCAAGAATCTGAAATGCTTCAAAAAGCCAGCTGATTTTGCACTGATGGAAAACAAAAATGGCATAAAAAAAAAAACAAAAGGGAACACAAGGGAGCAGGTGACCATGACAAGGACAATTCTGTCTTCACCTTTTGTTTTTGATACAGTATTTTTTTTTTTTTTTTTTTGATCTGCATGGAAACTTTTCTGTCTCAAGTGAACAAGATGTGTGGCAATCTGCGTGCTGCACCAGGACCTGTTTCAGCAAGTAGGTATGCATTCATAAGCAAAACGGATAACATCTCCACTCTTTAGAGCTTACTCTGATCAAGGGGAGAAAAAAGCTCATAGAACCAAATCACAGAAATGTCAAGCAAGAATCACTGTGAACCAGACAGGTGAAATAGGTTTATGGGACAGAGTGCAAGGATGAGCCAGTGGTTGGACAGGTGAGCGGATGCCCCATTCAACCCTATTTATAAGATCCTATTTTCTACATCCTTCAGCTGTTGGAGTATACAACTCTAGCTGGTGATTTAAAATTTTCCCATTTTCAGGAAAATTGTCCTTGACTATGGAATATAACTATAGGATGGTCAATGAGTGATGAATACACTAGACAAAAGCCTGACCCCTCCCTCTAAGTTGGCCCATATATGAGGGGCATTATGTCCATGACTTTCTACCACCACCCAATCCCTGGGTTAACTGAAGGCTCGACAATACATAAAAGCACATTTAAGATTCCATTTTTGATCTGTTATTTTTTTCTCCCTGTTCCCTTTGTTTCTGTTTAAGTTTTTCCTGGGATGCCATTTCTAGGTAGCCCAAACCAAGGTAGTAGTCAAAGGAAGACCTTTTTTAAGTGATGCTGGATCAGCCAGGAGATGAGTACCAAGGAGTAGCCAGGCATGTGACCCTCTGGTAGAATGAACTTGCCATGCTGGAAGAACCCAAAGGAAGTCTCACATGCAGGAAATTAGAGAGAGAGAAAGATTTAAGCCTGGATCTAACAGAGTACTACAGACTGTGGATCTCAGTAGAAATGTAGTAGGATGTTGTTAGAAATCCTTGAGCAGTCATACATTCCTGACTTATGCTTTAAAAAATATGTTGAATGTTGGGTTACAGGGAGACTGGATAAGGTGGACAGGAGCCTTTGCAAACAATGCCTTGTTATTTTTATTTTTTTGCCATGCAGGCACTTAAACTGCTGAGCTGTATACTAAGCGCCCTTGATTTCCATTTGAGGCATCTCTTGTATACCTGTTGTGCACTAGATAGCTTAAATATACTTCTTAAGTACCATTAGCAACTCTATGGGTTGGATATCATTCTAGCCATTTTAAAAGATGAGTAACTGAGGCATAGTTTTCTAAGGTGGCTGTCTAACTCTAAAGCCTAAGTTTTTCTTGTTATACCTACTGGTCTCTCCATCTCATGTCTTTGTACATAGCTTTCTCTGAAAGCAGCTCAGTCACCTTGACCTCCCATGTTGGGAGTATCAGAGGTGCTGGGGCAGTTGTGTTCCACTTCTCTGCTGAAGCATCAGGCTCCACAGCCCCTGAAAGCCTGGTTGCCATTCTCCAGACACATCTATTTGTAATTCTGAAATGCCTTTAGCCTTCCCCTCTTTGTCAACATAATTACTTTCAATCACAGGAACACTGCCCTGACCAGCCCAGGGACCCACTCCCCTGCCAGCTGCAACAGTTGATTTCCAAAGCCCTGGCCACTCCAATTCAGACATATAGACTCTCTTCTTAGCTCCAGGAACAAGAGGATTTGGTCCAAAATAATGTGAACAGAGGCTGGTTCTTTCTTTGTCTACATCAAACTGGAGAGTAAGAAGTGGTTAAATTACCTAGGGCCAAGACTGGAATTGTAAAAGCATCAAAAAGTTTATGAACCAGGGAAGAAAATTTTAGCAGAGATTTAATTTGCTTACTTCCCCCACCCCCACCCATGAATAGCTATGTTATCCAACATTTCCTGCTTCACTCCTGAATCAGATAGAAGAAAAGAAGCCAAATCTACCTCAAATGCTAATTTCAGAATCAGGGAAGAAGTGACCTCCCAGAGTTCAAGGGCAGTTGTGGCTAGAGCTTGCACATGGTTGGCCAAGGCTCTCCATTAAAGTCCAATCTTTGAAGAAAGGTGGGTTGAAAGGTTTTATGAAGATTACATGCAACTATGGAGTATGTGTGAGATGAGTCCAGTGTGCACGAGAATATGAAAGCAAGAGAAGGGGAGCATGAACATTGCCTTAGCTTCACTCTTGGCAGCGATGGCTTACGGTTTTAGATCTCCATGGTGACATTTAATCTTTATGCCAAACCTCAGGGGGAGAAGGCCTGGGCTGTATACCTAGTAGAAGGCCTAGGCAGGACTAGAGCTCTGCTCTCTGGTTTCTGAGGCTACTATATCTTCCCAATCTGAAACAATGATAATAGAAAAGTGAGTAAACAAGAGAAATACAGAGAACACCAGAATTCGAAAGAGATAGTTCTTCAGGGTTCCTTTATCGAAAAGATCAAGCAGTCACTGAATTTGGAGGGAATTATTAGAGATAAATAGAATCCTAAAGCATACTAACTATAGCTTGATGGCTGTATGAATGTGTGCACTTCAAGTAATGGTCTATAATTGCTTATCATTGTTTCCATAGTCATGGTGCCTTTGCTTTGGAATATTGCTCCTCAACTCTAGGTAGTGCTAGAGTCCCTGGGGGTCCTGGGGAGCTAGAGTAGCACATATTAACAGCACGCACAGTCAGCTGCACTTCTCTGTGAGCCATTTCCACTGCAGTAGGCTAGAGCTGACACCGGGATTGCTAACAGTGGAGGTGTTAATTGCCCTAATTCTAATTCCAGACTCCACTGATCACCTAGAGGCAAATCCACACAAAGGGTCGAGCTACTGATGGGAGGTTTTCCTGGCCATTTCCAGTAACTTACTTGGCCTCTTCCTGTCTTACATTTTTATCAGGGTTTCTTAAAGGGCTTCTTGCTGTTCTGACAAGATGGGTAAGTACACAAGTGACTCGCCAGCTGACACAACAGATCCTCTGCTGAAGGATAAGGAGTGGCTGTCTGGCTCCCCAAATGGAGCTGCAGTTCCTCCTTGTAGTGTCCTATTTGTGGAAACCCTGGGGAACATCTTGATTTTAGCTAAGGCTCCTATCTAACTCTCCCTGCCTCCGTTAAGGTGGTCTTATATAACAATTGCTGTGAACTATCTTTCACTTTTTAAAAAATATGTATTATTTCTAATGTCTTATTCACAGGAAGAGTTAATGTTTAATTGTTCAGTTGGTATAATGTATCTATGACTGGACAACAAATCTGATGATAGAAAAGTGTAGCATAACAACATCGTTAATTTTCTATTCCAGTTTTTAAATACTGTACCATTTTTATTTTATGTTGCTTTGTTTTTCTCTTTGTCCTTACTGCTTTTGTCTTTTATTTCCTCTTAATAAAATTCACTACTTATTGCTGATGGCAAAATTCCTGTCCTTTTTCTCCTTTCCCTCTCTCCTTCTTGCCTTCCTTCCTTCGTCTTACATTTCTTGCTTCCTTCTATCCATTGTTTAGCATTCTTCGTTCCTCTATCTGGCTCATCCTTTGCAATTTTTTCCCCGGTCCACCTAGAACTCAAACTGGTCTTTTCTGAGTATTACATATCCAAGTATAGTGGATACATTTTCTCTTTATTCTATGGAATATCCTCTGAGAATTGAGAAATGCAACGGCCAATCTTAACAGGGTTCAAAGAGAGCTGTATTCAGAAAGGGTAAGTGGAAATATGATCAAGTGAGCACTTTAAAGTATCAGTAAAATGGATTTTGCTGAATTGACAAGACTGAGAAACCAACTTGACAGAGGCAATCTTGTAACCAAAGCAGCATGGTGGTGCTCCGCAGGCTTTATAGGACCTTCCTCCAGGCTAGGGAAAGCACACTGGCTGGTTTGGCTATCTAGGATCCTAACAGAATATTTAGGGCATGGCAAATTCAGGGCCAGTTTTCTTCTACTCCTTTCATGTGTGTCTAATTGGGTCCCTGTAAACATAATAAAACATCCATCAGTTTCTGAATAACATGTCAGAGATTATGCTAGACAAGGCATTATGATTACCAACAACAACCTTGTGAGGTAGGTGTTACTAAAATCCCCACTTACAGTGAGAAAAGTAAGAATTAAGACACAAATAGCATTGGCAGGGCTACTCTACCATAGGTCTCACATCGAGGACAGTACTTTCCACAGGATACCCTGACTTCTGTAAGGAAAAGTGCAAATTGGACCTTCAGAATGGGGAGGAGATACTTACCACTATTGACCCTTGGAAGAAGATAAAAGCACCCCAACGTGTGGGGTGCAACCCTGGCATCAGGCACCATGTAGGGTCACTTGAGGCATCCTTTCTAAATCAGCCATCAGCATAAAGACCGAAACAGGTTATTCATCAGTATTTAGTTCCCTCACCTCTGAGGATGGATACAGACCAGGGACTTAGTGGAAACCTGAACCTGCAGTTAACACCAAGTCTTACATATTTGTTTGTTTGCATACATAGCTATAATAAAGTATAGTTTAAAATTAAGCACAGTGAGAGGCTAACAGTGGCAAATAACTAGTATAACAGCTTAGGATTGACCTCAGGTAGCATCCACTATAGTTAGAATGTGGAATGGGCCTTTTGGGTGTGTGAGTTACAGGTTTGGTCACCAGCCTCTGATGCTGCTGGCTCCAGGGAAACCTTGGGAGGTGGGGCCTCCCCATTGCTTCCTGACCACTGTACAGGGTGCAGCTTGGCTTTGCCATCAACTCCCCACTGGCGTGTTCTGCCTCACCACAGCCCTCCCTCCCAAGATAGAAACAATGGATAATATGCTGAAACCTTGAGCCTAAACAAACCCTTCCTCCCTAGAAGTCACTCACCTCAGGTATTTTGCCACAGTGGTGACAAGCTGATGGAGGTCATTTCCTGTTGGGAGGGGGCTTGTTTCTTTTTTTTCAGTGCTGGGTGAGCCAAGGGGTGTGCAAGTGCTAAACACCTGCTCTGCCACCAAGCTCTATCCTTAACCACTTGACACAACCCCCTTAATTAACTCCTTCAACCCTGCCAGAAATTCAGAGGCAATTAGTTCAATGAGAAGAAAGAATTTTGTAATAGTATTTATTCAAGTTATCAAGTCTGCATCTTGCACCCTGGACAAATACGAAGACAGCAATATGCAATGCGTTAATTATTGTAACTGTCCTACTAACCTCTTGTGAAACTGTCTCATTGCCATTTCTTTTCAGTAAAATTAATTTAAAAAAAAAGAAATTCAGAAGCCGCTCCTTTCCTGGCCAATCCACGTTCTCCTTGGATTTTTATATTTCTGGTAGGAATTCTTGCTTAGGTCTTCATCTAGTCTTAACGCTGTCTAGTACAAACACATTGTTGTCAATTGGAACATGTTTTCTGTTTATATTTTCCACCTAGAAATTGAATGCCTTTTTCCAACTTACATTTACACTTATCACACACTGCAGCCATAACGAGTATAGTTTGAGGTGTGACGGCAAAACTAGCACAAATTTCTTTTCCTTTCTTTATGATTTCACGGATAGCAGATTTCTTCTTGTGTGGATCTTAGTAGCACAGTGTACTGTAGAGTATTGGTTGTTTATTCTTATAAGAGTGTTGCTGGCTGGGAGTGTGGTTCACTATATTACTGCTGTCTGGTGCCATAAAGCGATCATATCATGTCTCAAAGTCTTGGAAAAAGTCAAAATTTGAAGTTTTAAATATGTTTCTAGCAAATATATATATATATATATATATATATATATATATATATATATATATATATATAACTTTCACACCACTGTAAAGTAAAAAAAAAAAAATTCTAAGTAAAGCCATTCTAAGTTAGCGACCACCCATATGTGGAGACACAAGGCTGGCTGGCTCAAGGATATTAACATCTTAAATGGCTTTGCTTTGGGTTCTAGACTTGGGCAATACATCATTCCTTAAAATAAAATAAGTGTTACGACTGCCCAACCACCAGAGGTTGGTTTCATAGGCACAGGCAAAAGATGAAGGGAGCAGAAACCAAACAAAGCCCATTGGTCACCTAGAAGGCGCTTTTCTTTTAAGGTGGGGAGAGGGAATCTGAACACGATAGAAAATCAGCTGGTTAACATCAGGTCACCTTCTTTATGTCAGGATTATAGTGAAGGAAGCTTCTTCCTCATGTCAGTTGAAATGGGCCTGAACAGGAACTCTCTTGAGTCCTTGGATAGGACAGATAACAACTTAGTTTCACGTTGGGTAACATATCTTTAATGACTGTTTTTGATTTTTATTCTAGTCTGTCGGACCTACTGCAGGACCTTGGTCCAGAGCACTGGCATCCTAAGACGTTTATTTAACAGGGATGAAATTTAAAGTTTCCATGGGAGGCACCTAGTAGAGAAGAGAGGAGGGATCAGTTCTGGAAAACAGGGGGCCAAGGACTCAGACACTGGAGGCAGATGGAACATGACTCCAATTCGGAGTCTGAGGTGAGCATAAAATCATAGAGGTGTCAAGAGGTCATGGCACCAAGTAAAGCCAAAATGATGATCAGAAGTAGCCTCAGCTGAGTCCCATGAAACTACATGGTAGCCTTGGACAATTGACACCAGTTCTTGTTTTAAATACCTTCCTTTAAATACCTTGTTTTAAATATCTTCCACAGAGCTATAGGGCTCTGCATCGCAGACTGCCGACCACTCCACGGTTTAGAAGAAGGCTAAAGGTTGGTGTGAGTGCAGTCAGACAGAGGCCAGATTAGCAGAAGAAACATGACATCTACATAGTTGGACAGGAAGACTGCCTGAGCCCTCATGGAGCAGGAGAAGTAGCGTTCGCAGAAGAGAAAGATTCCATGTATGGTGTGATCAAGTTCTCAGGGTTATTACCTATGTGTGTACGTGGGAGGAACCTGGGGAGAGCATCTATTATGCAGCATGGCAAAAATCAGAAGACCAGGAAACCCACCACATGGCCAGAAGACTTAGCATAAACATAGTCACCTAATGAACTTCTTGGAGGCCTCTGCTGGGCAGAGTACCATGTGCTTAGAGCCTTCAGAAGCTCCACCATAGTTCTTGGGTCTGGTGTGCATGGCAGTATCTCCCACACCCCATAAATGGTTCCATATTCTGTGGTTTCAGTTAGCTATGCTCAACCCTGGTCCAAAAATATTCAATATTTTTCTAGAAATAAACAATCCATGAGTTTTAAGGTGTGTGTCACTCTGAGTGGCATGGTGAAATCTCACACTGTCCTTCATTTCCACCTGGACATGAATTATCTTTGTTTAGTGGATCCCTGCTGTCTGCACTGTCCCCTCATGCAGCTCTGAGTAGCCTTCTCTGCTATCCAATGGATTCCTGCTGTCTTACGGTGCTTATGCTTGGGTGACCCTTGCTTGCCTGAAAGCACAAATGACATAATGCTGGCGATTTAATTATAGCCCTTTGTCATAATTGTTCTGTTTTGCTCTTAATTATTTTGTTAATCTCTCGCTGTGTCTGCTTTATAATTAAACTTTATCCTAGGGTTACATGGGCAGCACAGAGAAAAATAGTATATAGAAGACTCACTATATTCTGTGGATTCTTGCATGCACTAGGAGTCCTAGGTTGTACCTTTACTTACAGATAAGTGGGACTATTGTAATCTCTTTCCATCAGATGAGGGACATTCATAGCTTTGTGGGTCTCTGTGCAACACAGACAATAAGTGAGAAGGAGGTAGAAATTATTACACTGGGTGATGCATGCAAATGTGAAATGCTGTGTGACCCACTCATAGAGCTAGATTTCTGCCCACGAAGGGTGTGAAGCACTTACCTGCAATCTCTGCATTCACCCCCTGGCATCGAGGTTCTCAGTCATTCTAGTTTCAGAACAATGTACTTCATGAAAGCCAGACTCTATAAGACTGCGTCCCTCTATGAAAGTCAGGACCAATCCTATACTATCAGGATTCATTTCCAAAGCAGTTTGGATTGTCAGGGACACCTGGACTTTGTTGAATTCCACAGTAAAATCCAAATGCCAGTCATCCTGCAAGGTAACACCATAGCTCTACTTATTCTGTTGATCCCTAACATGTTTGGTGAATTACCTGGACTCCATAGCAACCTGTTGCCAGCTCTGTTTCTTCCTATGCCTCTGATAATCAGCAGATATCATCTGGCTACCCTTTCTCTAGCACTCCAGGCACCTGGTGCCCACCATTTGCCAATTATCTGCTCATGCTCTGCTTGGACAGCCAGTCTGGAGACCAGATTCTATCTCAGCCTCTTGCCAGGACCACTTGCCTGCCACCTGTTCTTCCCTCCCTGGGACAGATGGCTTGCTCTTGTACCAACCTCTGCATACTTATGTTGGCTTCTGACCTCAAAAACCAGGTCCTCCTCAGAGTATCAGAGGCCTGGAAGCTGCTCCCTCAGACCATCCAGACCTTGAGAAAATCTGGCTAAGTTGCAGCCAGCCCAGTCATTTGCAGGTGGTGACAGGATTAGTTTTGCTGTTCTAACCCTGGATGATAGCTTATCCTCAGTGGGCTATAGGCCTTCACTAATCCCTACCACATGTCCATAGTGTAATATATTTGTCCTGCCTCATTTATTTCTTTGCTCTCTGGCTCATCACTCTTTCTGGGGGGTCCCTACATCCTGCCTAGTCCCTACCATATTGCTGTTCCTCGGGGAAGTCCTTGCCTTCAAATTCAGTCTCTGATGAGAGTTTTCTGCCAAACTGATGGACTGCCTTGAGCTGTAGGTTGCCTGCTTGACTACAAACTCACTCAACTGTTGATTGTGTATTCATAGGTTTATGTTCTTCCTTGAGACCAGCCTCTGTCATGTTATGACATTGGGACTATGCTTTCTCCTATGGAGTGTACCCACATCTGCCCACTGGTGAATTCTCAGAATCTTATCCTACCTAGTGAGGTAGTATATTACTCAAGTAAGGAATTTGGGCTCAGGGCCAAACTGCCTGGATAGAAATATTGGATTTTGCTTTTATCTTTAGGTGTCACTGTGTAAGATTAACTGCCCGCACTTCACTTTTGTCATCTGTTAATGAAGTTGACACTAGCATCTATATTATTGGTTGCTGTGAAGGTTGAAAGGTTACTATATATGTGCATTTGAGGTAGCATCCATCAGACAGTACAATTTGGACCCATATGGGCTATCTTTTCCTACCTTTGCCTGCTAGGTTGTTGTAAGTGGGTACTTGTTGAGCTTAGGTTAGTAGTTTGGATCTCTCTGAGTTAGAGTGGTTGGCGAGATTAGCAAGGTCTCCTAGATTCTCCCTCGATCACCAGGTCACGAATCTGCTGGAATCAGAATGTGGAAATGAAATAGACTTGCACTTCTTTATCCATTTATCTATTAAAAAAAACATTTATAGGCCTCTGCCCTATAAAAGGTGTCAGGCTCAGTGCTTCGTGTCTCTTGCCTCACAGCTCCCAGGAGGCTTGCTACTCATGTGGAAAGCTGGAACCTCATATCCTGTGCTGATGATCTCTGCTGTGAGTCAGTGAATTCTGTGCATAAGGGGCATGGTCTATGCTAGTGGAAGTTGAAATGCTCCTCACATACCCATTCCTACTTCTCATTCTTGCTAACATCATCACACTCAGAGTTAAATTGGGGGATATTTTTAAAGTAAGCCCTTGACACGGCTGCCTCTACCCGTGAGTGCTTGTGGCTTCCTGTGCGGTCGTGCACGCTCCTGTTGGTTCCAGTCTCCAGGAGGCTGGGACTCACTGCCCATTCCTTCCTCCCACACAGTGTCCAATCTCTGTGCTGTGCTGTGTGCCATGCCCAGTCCCTGCTTCTCCAGAGCCATTTCTGCGCCTGTGTCTCGGAGTCCCTCAAGGCCAGGTTCCCATCTGTCTAAATTTTCGATGCCCTCCACCAATCCAACACTTCTGATTGCCATAAGGTTTAGCAAGTATTCTGGGCAACCAAGAGTAGATTTTTTTTTTCTTCTGGAATAAAATAAAAGCCAGACTCCAATATATCTTGGGTGGTCTGATCCGATCTGGAAAAGAATGTCCATAATTAAAACTGCCAAATTGAATGCTAGTTCTAAAAATTGGTTTCATTAGTAATGAGAAAACTATTTAAGCCCATCTGATTATAGACAGTTTTTCTTGGTTTAGGAAAGAAATGAATGTTACACAGAATGAACCAAGTGAGAGGCTGGGAAATTATCTCAAGCAATGAGTAAAAAAGTTTCTCTGAAGACTCTTGTGCCTCCCCCTTCCTGCTTCTCTTTTACATAGCTGTCCTCAGTGAGAGGAGCACTAAAAAGGCTGATTAGGGGACAAGCATGCCCTTTGGGAAATTTGCTTTTACTAATTTACAAAAGTTAATTGATTGCTTGATTGACTGGTGGAAGGATTGATGTGTCTGCTGAGGAGGGCTAAGGACTCTTCAGTGTGGCCTGCTGGCTGGGTGAAGCTGGCAAGCATCCATGTGTTGCTTAAGTGGATATTAATCTAGGCCATATCTAAATACAGCAGCTGCAAGACTCAGGGATACAGTGGCTCAACATTGTGAGCTGCACTGGGAGGAGAAAGGTGAGCTCTTTTCTAAATGTAGACTCAGTTACAGGCTCACTGGGAATCAAGGTCAAATTGTTTCACCTCACTTGGTCTTGTTAACTCCGATGGAAAATCAGTTAGAAGCATATCACATACATGGGGAAAGGCTGGGGCTTCCCAGGCTAGCTTTTATAGGGCTACATGTGGAGTTCTTGAGGGACAGACAGTCTGGGTGGCTGGGTACCTAGGGATAAGGAGGGGGTTAAGGTCTCCAGAGAAGTAGGAGTCACCTCCATCACCAGCAGGACCTGAGCTGCAGATTGTTTCCCATTTCTCAGCCTCTCATTCTTGTGAGAAGTCCTTGCCTCCTCTCAGACTCAGTGAGGATTGTTGCCTGAGCTGGGTTTGGGCTCGAGTGAGCTACAAGCAGTGTACTAAATATCTTTGAGAATGAGCAGAGCTCTTGGGATGAAAGCCACTCAGTGTGTCTTTGGCCAGTGACAGCAGAACGAATGGCCAGACACGTTCTTCCTCCTCCTGTCCCATCACTCAGCTCCAGATTGAGACCCTGCCCCCTGGCCCTTGCTGCAGAAGCACTGGACATCTTGCGAGTCTGCCTTGCACAACTGAGACGCTTCCTGCTCTATCTTCTACTCACTGCCCCTGCCCCCTGTCACTTCTATCCAAATCTGGTCAAGATGTCCTTGGGAAGCAAATGTGTGGGTGCATAGTTTCATACAGTGAGCTTATTGAATTATTGAATCCCTTTCTACAAAGATAGTGATGAAGGAGACCAAGATAGGTTTGCTCACTTTCTGCACCTCCAGTCAAGCATAACCTCCAGAAAGAGAGATAAATAGATGTTCTCCACTCACCATATAAAATGAAAATTTTCTGCTGGGTACCTACCACTAGACAGGAAACCATTGATCATCCTGAAACAACATCCTTCAATAAATCTTTATCCCTCTAAAAGATAATTGGGAGGACGGTGGCTTCTCAATGTACTGTCTTTCAACAGTTACTTCCCCCTTTTTCTTCTGGGTATATTTGTTTTCAAAGCCAAAAAGTACAACATGGGCCCATCCATCAAGCTGAAGAAAGCCCAAATGATTCCCTTTTTCAGCCCCAGTGTGTCAAGCTTGAGGATTCTCTTAATCCTCTGGCTTTGTAAGGTACCTGACATTTTCCATTAGAGGTGGGCATGTCTGCTTGCCTCTTTCCCCTGAAAGGATGAGCCTACACTATTAATCCTACTGATGTGTTAGGATTTAGGATATCTTTTTGCCATTCACTTTTTCATTTCAAATGTAACCCATAATATGCTTATCCACAGGCAGTGATGTCAGTTATGAAAGTGAATCTGATAATCTACTTTAATGAATGCCTGTGGATATTTGAGAAAGTGAAATTGTTTAGGTTCCCAGGCATCCTGGTCAGCGTAGCTATCAGCAAAGGACATGATTTTGATTGCCACATTCATGATGAAATCTGTGCCTTTTTACTCTTGAAATTCATTCAAAACATTCAAATCCTTAAAAGTAGTAGTTTTGATTTTCAGAAGTCTTAATTAGCTATGTAGCTAGTACACCAATATTTTAAACCTCATATCCATTTTCTTAAAATCTAGGTTATAATAATGTACAACTTTTAATAAAACCTCCTGCTACAGTAATGCAAATCATAGAAACCTTGAAAGGCCCATGAATCAAAGCCACTCATGCCCAGTGGAGGTAGTTATTTGGTATTTGCACAATAACCTTTAAATAGAAGAGTGTGTTCTTAAACATATTGGCTCTCCACAAGGGGCCCACCCACATGATTAAGAGGCTCAGCCTCTGCGTTACACTGTTATATTGGAATATAATAGAAAGAGTTTTCACTGTGGCAGAAACAAATGCTGATGCTTAGACGGAGATTTCACCAGGACTTACTGAGTTTAAAGGTTATCAACACAAGGCAGAGGGCTCTTTTCTGCAAGTGAATGAAGAAAGTGGGTCCTATGGGCAGAGAGAGACGTCAGATTTCACTAGGCAGGTTGTCCAAATAAAACTGGAAATCAGGGATGATGGACCAGCCTTCCTTTAATGTAGAGAAATCTGGAAAGCTTACATTTAGCCAAGTGAGTATAGCAACCTCACTGACATGGACACTATGTTCCTTCTTGTGAGCGCCCTGTGTGGGACAGAATGTCACTCCTACTGTAGTCCTATGAAGTTGTATAGCCTTGATCTAATGGAACAAACACAGATTGAGAGCTGTTCTATAAATACCCAGCTTGACTCTTGTATAATGTCAAAGTCATGAAAGAGAAAATAAAGCAGAGAAAGAGCTAGCCCTAGGTTAAAGTCTGGATTAGCAAAGGAAATATATAAGGGCATAAGCAAACAATCTGCCAGTTACCCACCTACCACCTACCTATCTGTCTATCTGTCTAAATTTGATTTCTATGTCTGTGTATGTAATCTAACAATGGCATGTTCTGTGTAACCATCACATAATAATCAACATTAGAAAATTTAACAGCGATAAAAGTAAAAATATTATCTTCTGCTTGTATTCATATTTTGTCAGTTCTCCCAGTCGTACCCTTTAGAGCAAGGGTCTGTAAACATTGCCCCACTCACCATCTGCTCTCACAAGCAAACTTGTGCTGGAACAAAACCATGCCCATTTGTTTACATGTTGTCTGGGGCTGCTTTCACACTACAGCCACGGAGTGGGGAAATAGTAGCAGAGACCATATGGCCTGTAATGCCTGAAATGTTTACTATCTGGCTCTTCACCCAAAGGCTTTGCCAACCTCTGCTTTCGCACTGTTTTGCCCCAACCCCATCCAGGATGTACACTTTATATTCAGCAATCAGGTCCCTTGATTTCCCTCATTCAGCATTTGCTCTTTAGCCTTTCTATATGTTTCATGACACTGGTACTTTTGACGGGCTGAGGCTAATTATTTTGTAGAATTCCTTTCTCCTTGGGTTTGTCTGCATTTTCTTTATGACTCCATGTCAGCTGTGCATTCTCAGTAAGACACTATGGCAGAGAGGCTGCAGTCTTCTCTGGGCATTGCACCAGAAGGAATGTGCTAGGATTTTGTACCCATAGTGATGATATTAATGTTGGACATTTAGCTGAAGTGGTGCACATCAGAAGAAGATAGATTTGATATCCTCTGAGAAACATTTTTGGTGTGATCAATGATATTCAAATATAGGCTGTGTATTAATTAAGAAATGTACCCAATATTAAATTTCTACTATTTGATTTTTTTTGTCTGTTTGAGACAAGGCCTCACTATGTAGTTCAGGCTGGCCTTGAATTCACTTTTATAGCCCAGGCTGGTCTTGAACTCACAACGATTCTCCTGCTTCAGCCTCCCAAGTGCTGGCATTACAGGCATGTGCCCCCAGGCCTGGCAGTATCTTTATTCTTGGGAAATTTGTGCCAGAGCATTTAGGGACAAAGTTCTATCATAGTTATCATTTATTATCTAATGATGCAATCTACATAAATTTGTAGATACTTACTGTGCTATTCTAAAACATCAAAATTTTTGTGTGAGCATAATATTTTTATTAGTAGTTTAAAATATTAATGAGCCTATAACACCTGGATCCAAGATGGAAGGGAAGGGGCAGAAGAAGTATAAATCAGAGAG
This sequence comes from Myocastor coypus, assembly GCA_004027025.1. NCBI lineage: Eukaryota > Metazoa > Chordata > Mammalia > Rodentia > Myocastoridae > Myocastor > Myocastor coypus. The sequence goes on from PVJA010010803.1 coordinate 30,131, forward strand.
GTTCAGTGTGGGGATCAGTGCTTCTTTCAACTGCAAGGAACATTTATAGTTGCTATAGAGAATGATGGAGTAGCTCATACAGGAAAGAAATCTGGTTGTTCTCATGTTCTCAGCCACGACATTCATTCAATGACTGCATAGAATTGATTTTTATTTAATTTAATTGAATGCCTCAGTAGAGTTTTTTTTTTTTTTTTAATTTCCCTAGGAGAGTTATAACTTCCAAATCACTTGGGGTGGTGGAGGGAATCAAATTAACCCTAAGGATTTCAGCTATAAAATTGAAATAAATTATTAAGTTTGATGTCTCAACAAAGGTTAAAACACGAAATCAAACCAGAATAGAAATTATTTCCAAAAAAGGAAAACTGCAGGCTAGAAAGGCAGCAATAGATCAGCTGAATGAAAATACAGAATGCAGAATCAGGAAAATGAATGACAATGAAAGAGAAGATAGGATATTGGTGTAAAATACACTGAGTGCTCTCTCTCTCTTGCTGCCCTCTTTCTCTTGCTCTCCCTTCTTCCCTTCCTCCCACCCTCCCTCCCCTTGTTGAGGAGTGGACCAAGAACCTCTGGTTTACTTACCACATCAATGAGTGGAGTGTGTAAACTCTATTTGAAAAGGATTAATCTAAAATTAACATATAGCATACATGAACTAAATTGTAAATCACTGAGTAAAATATAGAAAAAAAACTGTTAAAATGATTCTATCCATAGGATAATCAATAATTATAGGGATAATTCCAAGCACAAATTTCAGACACATTGAGGAAACAGCAATCTAAAAACATTATATACACAATTTAATTAGCTGTTATATCACTAATACATATATCAAAAATGTATTTGTAATACCAATGGAATATTTATACAAAGGGATCAAGAAGAGAGACTCTCACTCAATCCAAGAACAAAAATTCTACAATTCTCAAATGATTAATTACAGGGCAAATTAGCCAAATATTTAACACTGCGTAACAACCTTTGATAAAGTGCCCATTTAATACTTATAATCATAACAAAATTTAAACCAAATAATAGAAAATGAATTTTAAAATTTCATATATTTATTTTCCTAAGTTGAAACAAGAAAAAAATAAATAAAATAAAAAATTCTTTAAGCCCAGCAGGATGGCTCAGTGGTCTAAAGCGCCTGCTTGGGAAAACTTGGGCAGCTTCAGGGACCGTGGTTCGATCACCGGCACCACATGCTGCGCCAGCCCTGCTCGTGGGGCGGGCTGAGCCGGCCATAAAAATGAGTGAATAAACAAAGGTTCTGAAACAAGAAAAAAATAAATAAAATATTTTCCTAAGTTGCAGTTTCATTCAAGAAATATTGGAGAAGGGCCAACCAAATAGCTCAGCGGATTAAAGTGCTTCCAAGCAAACACAGGGTCTGGGACTTCAATCCTTGGACTGTGCTGAGATAGCAATTGAGACTGGGTGTGGTGGTGCACACACTTGTAATCTCAGCTCTTGGGAGGCTGCAAACAGGCAGATCACTACAAATACAATCTAGTAGTGAGACCTGTAGATCCTTCCTTAAAATGAAAAAAAAAAAAAATTCAGTATTGTGCTACAACTGTAGATTAAAGGTTATCTTACATGAAGATATCATACACCAAGGTTATCTTACACCAAGAAAACATACACTTACTATGTTACTCTCTTTTTTCAACTTTAAAAATTAACTTTAAAAATTTAATAAATCCAACTTTAAATTTTAGGAGCAGTGAAAAAAAAAAACTATCTGAAAGTTGGTGGGAAATATAAGGAAAATAAAAGCAAATATTAATCAGAATAAGGCTCAACGAATTAAAAAAATGACTGAATTCTTTAAGAAAAGCAGCAATTTGAATACATCTTTGTCAATACAAAAAATGACAAAAAATAATGCCATTCTGCACACACAGTAGGATAACTTGAAGACATATGAATAGAGAAATGGAACTCCATAGAGCAAGACAAGCTTGAGAGCATGTCACTCACTGAGGAACAACTTTTCTAGGAAATGTGAGTCATCAAAATTCATTCACAATGCTTGTAGGAATAGTATTGACTGAGGTAGAAAATGATGACTATTCTTAAAATCTTCCTCCAAAGTGAGTGTTGAAACTGAAGGATTTCAGTTGAAACTGAAAATATTTTATCCAATGATAAATCCTCAAAGGGTTCTAACCTAAGGAACACTCAACTATGAATCTATCATAAAATGGATTTCGAAAAGCTGAGACCATTACGTGTAGTAACCGGTACCAGAAAATGAACGAGTGAGCAGCACAGGGGAAATTGACGACAGTCAACACAGCACTAGATGGTATTTACAATTATTTCCAAAATTACCATGGAACAGATTATTTATTTTTAAAATGAAGAAAAAGCATAATTTAGGTACTCATTCCATAAAATTACACAGAAGTTCTATGGTAGAGTATAAAGGTCAGTCACAAATAAAAGCATAGAAAATTTAACAATGGCAAGCACTTCAGCAGTAGGCCCAGAAAGCTTTCTAAATGTATCATCAAAGACAGAGCTGTTGAAGACCACCATGATTTGTTTTAATGACATATAGTAAAAAGTTATAGAGGAAGCAACACTATAAATTAATCATAGAATTATTTAGACAGCTGAAGACAACATATAAGACCAGTAAGGAATCTTGTGTCTTTAATCTTAAATTTTAAAAATTACTACTGCAATCAAATAAGTAGAAGACAAATACAAAGTAATTCAGTTAATGTATTGAGAAGTATATGTGAAAGTAAATAATTTTAAATGAGAATTTGAGTAAATTTATTAAATTCTTTTCTTTGAAATATTGTATAAAAACTTCATAACTCAAGTAGGAGAGATTAACCATCCAAAAAGAGGCTACCCCTTAAAATATGGTACATGGATATTATCTGATAAAAGTCAACCATGAGGAATACCATCATATTTCATATGTTACATATATAGCACATGGAATATAGTGTGTATATTAGTATGATCTATGCTTAATGGTGTACTGTTCTTAGGGAGTAAAGTTTACAAGTTAAAGTTTTATTTAAAACTCAACATCTGATTTAGTATATTTTCATCACTGTAAGAAAAATATATTAAGAAAAGCTTCGGAAAGATTTGCATCAGAACATTATCAGTGATTAACTGAGAGACATAGGGGACTTTCCATCTTCTAAGCACGCTTGACCTTTTGACTCAGTCTGGTCTCACCTTTCCATTTGTTCTTGAGTTAGAGGCCAAGCCTTATGGATGCTGCTGTTGCAGCCCTAGGGAAGGCAAATGTGTTTTTTGTTCCAGTGAACTTACTTTACACAGGGAACTTGAGCAGAAAACAAATGGTCTAATAAGTTGTAAAGTAATCACAATGGCTGTGGGAGCCGGGGAGGTCAGAGAGAGACTTGGGTTCTCCTTCAGAGGAAGTAGGAAGGGAAGAGATGCTTCTGGAGGAAACAGTTGGAGATGGACCACGGAAGGTGGATCTTCTCAATGAGCTGTGGAAGATGTGGGAGGAGCTGAGGGATCACGGTCAAGGAAATAGCAGGTGGACAGCCTTGGGCTAGGTGGTCCCAAGCAAACAATGGAGGCTGTAGGGTATGATGTGATGGAGAATTGCCCCTCGCCAGTACTTCAGCTCACATTTTACCCCAGCGGTGTGTCACAGGGCTTGAAGCACTGTACGCAGCCCACAGTGTGACTGTGTGGAGAAAGGACTTCAGTGCATAGACAAGGGAGGGCCAGCTGGCTTGGACATATAGCAGTGGCCTCGTGAAAGGGGGTAATCAGGCTGCCATCAGGCAAGAGTGCACATAAAGTGCAGCTGCTTTACCATTCTTGACAGTAGGATAAAAGAAGTAAAAAATCTAGAACAAGAGGTGTGGCTAGGATTTATTTATTTGTTCGTTTGTTTGTTTTTAAAGAATACAAAATAGAAATATAAAGTAAAAAAAATATTAGAAATGAGAGAAGATTTCACTAGACAAGCAACAGGAATTCAACAATGGTTGCTATATTACATGATTCTATCTTCAAATAAGTTGTTCAGATTACCAGATAGAAATGTGTAAGATTTATTTAAATTTAAAAAAACACAAAATAAGTTATATGAAATTAAGAAGAGGAAAAAAAAAATCATAGTTCAAAAAAAAGCATAGACATTAATTGCTCCTTTCAAAAGACCAGCATAGCTAAAGCCTGAAAACAACACAGATGCTCATCAACTGAAGAATGGATAAAGAAGATGTAGTATTTTTACACAATGGAGTATAATTCGGGAATTAAACAGGATAAATTGCAGTCTTTTTTTCAGTAAATGGATGCAACTGGAGAACATACTCTTAAGTGAAATAAATCAGACCTGCATGTGCAAACCCCACCGTGTCTCCTCAGTGTGATAATCTAAAAGAGAAAAGTGGAATCTGAGGCATCAGTTGATACTGGGAAGAGGAAATGAACTTATTCAAAAGGAAAGAGTTACTGAATTGAGGAGAAGACAGGAGAGGGAGTGAGGGAAAAATATTTATCTAAGTATGTAACCAGGATGGTTTGGACAACTATATTGTATATTTCTGCTGGCCTATGGAAAGGAGCAGTTAATGCTTTCATTTGATTTGTCTCCATTTTTCAAGTGAATATACTTTTAACCCTTCTTCATTTCTTATATAGTTCTTCCTTTTTTTGCATCTTAAATTTTACATGCATATATCTTAGAATATGAATAACTGGTTGGAAGACAACACTGTATATTACAACAAATGCTGTGTTATTCATATCATTTTGTTAAGTGAAATTCTACATCACTTATAATTTTTTTGAGGGGGAGGAAGTATATATTTAGAATTAGCCAGTTGGCCTCAGTTTAGATGATCCCAATTTGGTTGGCAACATCCAATGCATTATAATTGGGAGCCAGTCCCTTCTTCTCTCCATCAGGCCTGATTAAGGTGTCGACATCGATGTGATAGAGCTTCTTTACAGCTTGCTTGATTTGGTCCTTATTGCCTTTGATATCCACGATGAACAAGAATGTGATGTTGTCCTCAATCTTTTCCATGGCTGACTCTGTGGTCAGGGGGAACTTGATGATGGCATAGTGGCCAAGCCTGTTTCTCCCGAGGTACTCTTCTGAGGATATTTGAGATGCCTACAGAGCCGCAGTGTCTTGGGAAGGCAGAAGGTGGTAACATTCATATCTTCTTCCTTTTGTGGCTGTGGATGCCTTTTATCATGGTCTTCTTGACTTTCAAAGCTTTTACTTTGGCTACAGCCTTGGGAAGGATAGGAGCTTGCTTCTTCATTTTTGGCGCCATCTTATTATACATATATACTCAAATATAACTTTCATCCTTCTTGCATTTGTTCTTTTCCTCATTCCAGTTTTTCATTCCCATTAAATAATTTCTTTCCCTTTCACTGTATCTATTATACCTTTTACACCTTGACTACTCTTTCACATTTTCACAGTAGTGAGATAATACAATGTGTTTACACATGTAGAATTGATTTATTTCACTTATCAATATAGTCTTTCGTTGCATCCATTTATCCATAAAAGCCTCAAATTTATCTTTTTTTTTTTTTTTACAGTGGAATAATACTCTATTGTGTAAAAATACCCTATCTTTTATATCTATTCCTCAGTTGATGAGCATTTGGGTTGCTTCCAAGATTTAGTTATGACAAATTGTGCTGCTATAAACAGGAGTGCACAGACATCACTGTAGTATGACGATTTCAGCTCTTTTGGAAAAAAATATCTAGAAGAGGAAGAGCTGGCATGAATGGGACACCCTATTCTAACCTTTTGAGGAACCTCTATACTGATTTCCATGATGGTTGGACCAGCTTGCACTCCCACCAACAGTGGAGAAAGGTCCTTTCTTCCCCACAGTGAGTCTAGAATTTGGTTTACAACTTTTTTAAATCAGCTTTTATTTCCCAGAGTGCCAGGCTTCCCTTGTTTTCTGCTTTTGTGATGTTAAAGCTTGAAGTCTGAACCTCCAGTAGCACTATGTGAAGATGTGTTCCCTCGCTGTTCCAGGCACATTCACCAGCATCTCATGATTGCAATTATCCAGTGTTATGATTTATTTCTAGTTGTCCACCCGAAGCCTCATGTAGTCATAGGGCTGGACTTCTAGCGTTTGCAATTACCTCATGAACCACTGATACTGCTGGTACTATGGGTGTGAATGCTACACCCAACCTTGGGCAGATAACGAGGGTAAAGACTTCTTCTCTGGAGCCATTTTTACTGTTACTGCTTCCACTTTGCTCTCATGCTCTTTGCCACTGCCATGAAAGGTTGCTCTCTGCCATGTGCCACTCTACCGTGGAGCCAGCTGAGTATGGACTGAAACCTCTAGTAACTGTGAGCTAAATAAACCTTCCCTTCCTTCATTTTGAGTGTTGGGGATTTGTTCCAACAACAAGAGAAGAGTAACTGAGACATTCAGGTAAGGCTTTGGAGCCATCCTTCCTTGTTTCCCAACTCTGTTTATACCACTCATCCAATCTGTAAGCAACACTGATTACTTCTGCTGTCAAAATGTGCCTGGTGTTCAGCCACTCACTACCCCACACCCCAGTTGCTACCACCATGGTTCCTTTCCCATGTGATTGTTTTCATGTAACGGCTGAACAAGATGCTTGCAAAAACCTGAGTAATGTTCCTTTTCCGTAATTTTCCCCAATTATTTCTCACTATAGGAAGGGCAGACAGAATTCAGTCTCCTTACTTTGGGCACATAAGTTCTGTGGTTCTCCTCTCTGACTTTACCCCACCCCCATTCACTTCCTAGCTCCATCTTCCGGTCACACTGGATCCTTGCTGGTTTCTACTTGCACAGCTCCCCCTCAACAAGGCACTGGCTCACTCATCACCTGAGGAGAGAGATGCCTCAGGTGTCTGTAACAGTCTTTTCCTCACCTTCTTCAGGAATCTGAGAGCAGGGAGCCTCTCCAGCCAGCTATGTCACATGAAGTTGGTGTTCAAAGGTGCCCTCCATGACAGCAATGAACTCTGCCGTCAGTGCCTTGAACATATACTAACCTAAAGTCATTCTCCAGTAGAAGTAAATTGAATGAAGTCCCTAAGAATACCCTAGGAGTCAGAAACCAAGAGACTCAGAGGGAGCAAAGATGAGTCAACAAAAAGATGGAGATGAGAGGAGGAGATGGAGTGTGAAGGAGCGTGAGTGGGAGCATCTGGGTCCTGGGCCAGCCCATGTATGCTGATCGTGTGTTGTATGCCATATGATTAGCCTCTTCAGCGCTATGACAAGGGCTAGGAATCTTCATCCTGAAGAAAAGAGCACGGGGGACAATGGTAGCATTTCCTTTAAGGCTGATGTGGTCAGTTGTGCATTTTAGGGAAATGTTTGAAATGCTACATGTGATTGGTAGGAAAGGGGAGAGATGGCGTGGGAATATTCCCCACGGGGAAAGGCCCATGCTTGCACTCAAGTCATATATCAGTGGGGATGGAGATAAAGAAACAGCTTTTGGAGATACAGGAGGTAGAACTCTAGAATTCAGTAATACAAAACCATAAATCAGGTACACTCTTGGGAGGCAGCATATTCCCAGAAAACATCTCACCTCATCTGACAGAGAGGTTTCTTTTTATGCTGTTTGATGAAAGTAATTAGAATATCTTCAGAACATCTTCATCACAAACAAGGTTGTCATTCTGCACACTCAGGAGAAACAGATGAGACTTAAACCCCTCTCAGTCCTGTACTCAGGAGGCAGCTTGTCATGCATAGTGAGTGAGAAAACATTATGAGTAAGGGTTCTGCCTCTCACACTCCACAGGCCTGAGCCACAGAGAAAAAATGGATACTTGGAACTTATTTAATGATAGCATTCATTTGTGGGCGTACTACCAATTTTATTAAAACTTTATCCCAGGTATTCTAAAATCTAAAACTGTTTCAGACAGAACCCATACTCTTCTCTGCCTATAGTATGACCATTGTTTTTTTTGACACCATTGGCAGTCACGTACAGTCTAAACTTGGTTACCAAGGATTCCATTTAATTCCAAATACAGGACTACCTAGCTTGACTATATCCCCACACAAAGTGTGTAAGTCAGGATCTTTGGCTCTCACATGGGGAACCAAGGTCTAGGAACATTTAGGGCTGAAGTTACCAGCATGTGCAGGAGAAACATGGCAATCTTTAAAAAAAAATAATCATGGAAGAGAATTTATTGTCATAGATTGCCCAATTCAAAACCAAAGAAAGAACTTTAGGACCTATGACAATTTTTTTTAGGGATTTGTAGTTGATCCTGGGGAACAGTTAAAGATAACACACAAGGGCTGGGAAAATAGGTCAGTGGCTTAAGCATCCACCTGGCACACACAAGACCCTGAGTTCAATACCCAGGATCAAAAAAGAAAAGAACACACAAGCACAAAACAGTAACAACAACAACAGCAGCAAAAACAACAACAACAAAATCTATGTTCAAATGAACTCATGACTGAAAAAGAAACAGCTGTGATAGAATCATAGAAACCTGAAGTCCACAGAGAAATAGGTCAAGTGCTGTGTGTCCAGTGGACATAATTCCATCTCCTCACTCTGACTTGATACTCAACAGGAAGCAACCTGGCAGGGGCTCTCTGTTGCCTCAAAGTCTCTGTTCTCAATGTCTCTGTCGTGAATTGTGTTGGCGAGAGATCAGGACTACAAAACTTTAGGTAGAGTGGAGCAAATACTCATAGGTAGGATGAGTTCTGCATCAGAGAATCTGCGGCAAGAAGGGATTTCATGGTGAGATACAGGGCTCAACAGCCAGTTTCCACCATGAGGAACTTCTGCAATCATGTGTTCATGATACAACAAATCCTTCGTGGACATTCACTGCTGGGCTAGAAATATGGCACACAGAGTGTCACTCTTTTGTGGCCACTTCTACAGTCTGTGACAGACTGTGACCCAATCCTAGTAGCAGTGCCTCATGTAATGCCATTATTCAGGTCAAAGACCCTAAAAGACCTCTAACAAATTCTTCCAGCCCTCTGTTGAAAAGTGCTTTCTGTTTTGATGTAAGAAACATCCACAATCAGCATGGGTGATATGATACTATTCTGATCTTCTTTGGGAGCTCAGGGTATTGTTCATATATGCTTCATTTTTTTTTTCTTTTGAACTTTCAGGTCACAATAAAGCATTGCATATCCACAGACCAGCAAGGAGAATTAATTAAGAGGAGCCTTTTAATGTAGAAAGCAGCTTACTGAGATAATAGAAAGGGCTTTGGTAAGACTTGGCTTAATTGGAATTTCAAGCAATTCCTTGCTTGTTGTACCAGGGATTTTTACTGTTATAGACAGGATGAGCAAGCTGTTTAAAGAGCTTACTGGCAGAACTGGACTCAGAGGTTTCCGAAGAGATGGATTTGGTTCAAACAATCAGTGCTGCCTGGGAAAACAGCAAGAGAGGAGTATAAATGTGTTCTCCTGTCACTGCCTCTGGTTCCTGCCTGGAAATTCAAGTCTTATAAAACTCTGGCATCTGAGATAACCCAGAAGCTAGAGGATGAAGCAAAAGATCAGGTTCCAGAATTCCAAGTTTATTGACTGTTTCTAGATACAAATGTGGGAAAAATCACAGAGGGACCTAGTACAGAGCATGGACTTATGTGCTTTGATTCTATCATATGTTTCTGGGTAAATTTTTGCCAGTCATGGTCATGTCATAGGAACCGGGTCCACACTACCTGTTGATAGAACTTGAGAAATGCATGGTGCTCTTCCACAAGGTGCAGCAGTATTCTCTGTGCAGGCAGGTCATGTTGGCAGACAAGCTTTGAACACTTAGAGAAGCTTATAGTGGAACAGAGATGGCAGAAACATTTTATCGGCTGAAAAGAAGTCTTCCATTTGGATCATAGTACATTAACTGAACAACTGGAAGGCAACCCATTGAAGTGTGTGCTTTTCAAGCACGTGAAAGGGCTGCAGAGAAGAATGCAGCTCTTTTTCCAGGCTGCGTAAGAGTGGGCAGAGGCACAAGAATATGTCTCAGGATTTAGCATGGTGTGATGTTTCGCTGCTCCACAGTGTAGCTCCAAGGCTTTTTCCTTGAGTTCAAATGCTAATCCTCACAAACACCCATGCCTGCAATTCAACGGGGCTATCTGAAGGGTGTTTGTCTGAAAATTAGCTTGATTCACATCGGAATTACCAATGATTACCAATGATTAGTTGATTACATCTTGACTTGAGTTTCAATTGCTATAAAGTGCTATGTGTCAACCTAAAATATATTCCACTGAAGGCTGATTCTATTTTCTTCTTGTTGTCTCACTGCCTTTGGGGTCAAATTCCAGCATATCCCTTTTTGGATTTGGGGTACACATTTGTGTTATTTTCTTGTGAGCCTTAGTCTGCTGACAAGGTGGATCATAACGAGTGATTTCCAAGGTAAGGCCAGAGATCTTTCAGAGGTAGTAAGTTTTCCAGTGAGTATAGTTTCTGTTCTTTAAATAACAAACGGGATGAAACTGAATCCAGGGCATTGTCCTGAAGCTTTTTCCAATGTAGTGGATACAGATGACTGTGAAAATAAGCAGTCTTGAATAAAACCCTAAGGCAAAGAAAAATCTAGAAAAAAAAAATGCATTTGCTGGACTAAAAATCTTCTAAATATAGCAGCATAGAATTTCCCCAATGCAACAAAATTTCAGGATGAGCTTCTCAGAAGAGCATGAATTATACTAGTTTATATGAAGAAAAAATAGGCCCATAATTATTATTCACAATGTACATTGTATGAGCGCTTAATATAAATCTATTGCTGTTAAAAGCTTTTGCGTCTGTCCTTTGATTTTATCTGCACAACAGGCTGTATTTTTTAATTCTCATTAACAGAGAAGGCTACCCAGACTGAGAGAAGGCAAAGAAATTGCCCAAGTTCATACAACAAAGTGATGACTCAGTTGAGAAACATAAGCTATGTTTTCCCCTGCATTTACCTTATAAGGCCTTTTATGCCACAGGCTGGAGTGCTGTCTTGCTTTTACTTGACAATGATTCTGAAGAGTTTTCTGGGGGCTGTACTCTCGGACTTCTACCTAAGCCTTGGCCCAACCACAGGCACCTCTCAATTTCTTCCAGCCCCCAGCCAGAGGTGCTAAAATGTCAGTGCACCTCAGAGATCCTTGCAAAGCTGGATAAACAAACAGTTCTGGGCCCAATCATAGATTTAATAACTCTGGAAGGGGCCAGGGAATTCGTAATTTTCCACTGATAAATACTTTGCATACTACAGTAGTTTCACTGAGATACACTTTACAACTATAAAGATCAAGGATTTAAAATATGTAATATGAAAACTTTACCTAGACATAAAGCTATTAATAAGGTCCAGTTCTAAAATAGCCCCGCAATGATAATTTATGCCTATAGTCCAGACTCCATGCAAAGGTCCTGATAAATATTAATCTGCTTTCAGCTCTGTAGATTTATTCTTCTGGAATTATACAGTACACAGTCTTGGGCTGGGGAGACAGCTTGGCGGTCTAAGTGCCTGCCTGGCAAGCACAAGGACTTAACCTCAATTTCCACTACCACATGCTATGCTAAGAACCCTGGGTATATTCTGCTGGCTCCAAAACTGAGCATGGTGGCACACGCCTGTAATTGTAGTATGGGATGGCTAAGACAGGCGGATCACTATGAGTCTGAACTGCATAGTGAGACCCTGTATCAAAAATACAACAAAACAAAATGTGGTCTTTTGCATTTACCCTTCTTTTTATATAGCATGCAATGCTCTTGAGGTCCACCCACGTTGTCAGTATTAGTGCTTCATTACTCTTGACTGCTGAGTAGTGTGTCATCCACCGCACAGGCCACTATTTATGTACTTAGTCACTGACATTTTCACTTCTGTCAAATTCCTAGATTAAGCTGAAGCTGCTGTTTTGGTGACCATAATTTGGGAGGCCTTTGAGAACAAACTTCTTAAATTTAAGCTGAGAAAAATGGTTCTCGGCATTGGCTGCCCACTGGAAGCTACAGAGAAGACTGCGTGTAATATAATGCTTGGCGCTCAGTAATATTTTGACTTAAACAGCCTGGGGTGGGTCCTGGAATTGTTGCACCATAGAACTTCGCAGGAAAATGTTCAAGTTAGTGGAAGCTAAGAATGATGAGCAGCAGCTCTTACCTGAGAGCTGGCTGGGATCCGAACCATGGGGCCCACCTTAGACTTGTGGAACTACAGTCTGCAGGGCATTCCTAGACACACAGAGGACTGACAAGTGCTGTACCTTATACAACATAGTGGTGAAGAGCAGAAAAAATAACGAAGAGGAAATTTTACCTCCAGAGTGAATTGTAATGAGATCCAAGAAATGGCTGTCGATGAACAGGTAGTCCCTGTAATGTGAACTGCTTAGATTAGCTCCTCATTGATCAAATTATGGGATAATTGCGGGCCTTCACTCCACTGTCCAGGGCTGCAGATGAGCATGGCAAAGGGAGCTGGGTTAAACTCTATGTTCTAAATGGACCTCATCTTCTTTCAAGGAAATTTGGATGGAACATGCTAATGAGTTTTATCTGTGTCCATCCTAATGAGGATGTGCTGTGGTTCATCTAGCAGCTTAGATTCCATGAGACCACACTATCTTGATTGGATTAATCAATACCGCTGGAGTTTTTGGTGAATTTGGTTCTGGGAATGGATAAGTATAGTATGAGGGCATGAAGATCAAGATGTAGCATGTGCCTGGAGGGATGTGGTGTACTGTGTGCTCCACAGGTGCAGAGATTTAATGTTTGATGCAATGATGATGATGAAAATTTCAGAACAAATCCATATTTGGTATGAAGAATGGAGTCAGGAATAGGGGATAAGCCGGGCGTGGTGGCTCACGCCTGTAATCCCAGCACTTGGGAGGCTGAGGCAGGAGGATTGGTGCGAGTTCGAGACCAGCATGGGCTACAAAAGTGAGCGCAGGACCAGCCTCAACTGCATAGCGAGACCCTGTCTCAAAAAGACAAAAAAAAAAAAGGAATAGGGGATAATTATTGGGACAAGGTTGAGTAAATTTTAAGGAAGTATTGGGCTGTGGAATTGACAGACAGAAGAGGCCATTTAGTGGGCAAAGGGAAGCAAGGGAACAAGAGCCGATGAACTTTAAAATAATTGAAATTTTCTTCTTTTTTAGATATAGTGTTTATTTTAAAAAGTTGTTTTGCATACAGAAACTCATGTTAGCATATTTTGTGAAAGCTCAGGAGAAGAATTTTGAAACTGGAGCCAGAAATACTTCAAACATAGCCAAAGACCCCAAACTCAGCTCTGTTCAACATGAAGAAGCAGATTCCAAGAAGAAAGTCATGGCATCACTTTGCATCTGTGGACTCTGGTGACTGGAGGTCTACTCAGGATCACTGGATATCCTCTCTCATGGAACGGAAGTCTGATGCCCCTCTCTGAATCCTGTGATGCAAGGATTCCCAAGAATATGTGAAGAATGTTGACAACCAGCCACCAAAGAATGCACCTCCCAGGACCCAAACAGGCCTAGGCAGGAATAGGCACTTAGGCAGGAGGCTGTAGGCCTGACCTCCACAGAAATGGAGACAGATGTGGGTGCAAGTCAGAGCTGTTATTCGTGCCGACCATGTGAAAAGAATGGGTAGGATATCGCAGGTTTAAATTCCACACAGATGGTCAACCAGTGCCTCTTTACTCCTCTACTGTGTTGGTCAGCTTTCCTGTCACTGGACACAATACCGCAAACTCACAACTTAAAGGAGGGGAAGTTTACTTTGACTCAGGTTTTAAGAGGATTTAGCCTATGATCAGCCAGCTCTGAGGCAGGCACATTATGCTGGCTAGGCACGGTGGGAAAGCTACCTAGCTCATGGTGGCTGTGGAGCAGAACAGGGAACAGTGTCACAGAGGAAGGGGCAAGGGACCAGACGTAGACTCCAAGACCACACTTCTAGGACCCACCCAGGCACCCCAAGGTATCCTTCCCCAGCCATCCCCCAGGCTAATTCCTAGGACACTAAACCCAGCAAGCTGGCACTCTACTTTAAATTATCACACCTATCCTAAACCCCTTCAGGGTCGATACTCTTGGAATCAAAGCAGAGTCTATTACGTGAAGTATTCACTTCACTACACCTTCTTATTTTTAAAAGAAAACTAGCCTGATCTTTATCTATTTATATAACCAACATTTTTCTGTTGTGGACTATAGATTGCTGCAGTCATCAACTAAGGAATTTAAAGTTCCCCTTTCTCGATCTTTTTTTCTCCCTCTCTTCCTCCCTTTTTCACTTCCAAGTTAGATGAAAGCCTCTGCAGCTGCCTGAATAGAGGGCTTAATCACATTCACAACGAGTGGGAAAAAATTAACATTCAAGGGGAGTGCACATTTCAATCCCAAAATAACTCCATGGAGTAGATAATAACATACTATCCCTGTTTTACAAGTTTAGAAACATTAAAGCAAGGGATCTTGTCTAAGACCACTGAGCTGGTAACTGGTGGAACTAGTCTGTCTAAATTTATCCTGGACCACGCTGTGTCCAAGGAGACTGTTTCCCATACCAGTGGCTCAGAAGACCCCAGAGGGACGTGTGTCCAAGGATGTCCCAGATGCAGAAGTGTCTGGGTCACCACCTTCAGAAACAGATTTGATGGATGATCTAAGAGTGGCCCAGAAGTCAGGAGATGCAGCTGTGACCTTGAGGGGGTGTCAGTGGCTCACCTGCTAGGGCTGTGGCCTGAGGCATGTGACTGGCAGCTGCTTGCAGCTTATGTACCTGACATTCACAAGTCTTGTTTAGAATTCGTACTGCATTGTGGGGTCACTGCAGGACTTGTATCCAGGGAAGGGCACAGGAATCACAGCTGCAGAACCAGACCATTGCATTAGACACTAGGAGGCGAGTTAGCTAGAAAACAAATTATGCTTAGGAAAGGGTTGGATGAGTCCATTGTGGCCAGCCCTGTGGTGTGGCAGGTTATTTCTTGTCTTTAATTACTGTGTCCTCTGGTGGGGATGGAATATAAGGTTAATCTATCACATTCTGTTCTCAAGGCACAGACCCCCTTGATTATTTCCACTTTTAAGATACTCATTTCGTTTGAATGAATGCGATTGTTATTTTAAATTTGCAAATTAATGTAATTAACGAAGAAATTCTAACTGAAGTGTGGGATTACATTTATTTGGCATCTACGCCATTAATTTCTAGCATCTAAAAAGCATTGTTAATCATGTGCACACTGTTAATTATCTCAACATGTTTAATTGTTGTTTTCTTAAATAACTAGTAGGCCATATGTAAATGATCTTTCGAGCATTAACATTTCATTTGTGAAAAAGTAATGCACAGAACAGATTGCATGACCCATTAGACTGAACGTGATCTTTGGGCCATTCGTACTGTGTGGGAAAAATGGGAAACAGAGGACTATTCCTCCCCCCCTTACATCTCAACCTCATACCCCAGTTTCCTTGGGGACACACACAACTACTCTTGGAAATGTCTCACAATAATCATACGAACAGCAGATCTCTAGTGTAAATTTTGAGGCATATGCTAGAATATCATTATTCTTGTGATTGTATACTTTGACATCCTTCTTTTTTTATTGGCCAGGCTATGAAATAAAACTAATAACGTCTAACATCCAGAGAATGCTTGCAACCTGTTCCCAGCAGCGTTCAAGAGCTGGGAGAAGTTTTTCATTTAATTTTCATAATGGTCTTACAGGAAAGAATATGTGGCTGTCATCCCATTGTATAAATCCAGGCAGGAATAAGTTCAGTCCCTCCCCCAAGGTCATGTACCTGGCAGCCATTTGGGATGCTTGTCTAATATTTCCTTTTTATTCCTCTGGATGAGACTGACCAATAACCTCTTTTTATTTATATACTTAAAATAAAAAAGAAACTAATTACTGCACCTCTATGCTTGCTGAGCAGCTAAGCTCAGCATCTAATAGGAAATATAAAGCTCTCTCTCTCCAGAAATCCTAGGAAACCTCTTGTGTAACATCACTTCCCACCCAACGTATTGGGGAAAATATACTAGTCTGTTCAGGAGACAGGTTCACTGGGTGGAAATGTTTTTGATTCTGTTTTTCTTTTGGAAGCAAGGAGGCATAATGAGGAGCAGAGCAGAAGGGGAAATGTGCACGTGTGTGCGTGTGTGTGTGTGTGTGTGTGTGTGTGTGTGCATGTGTGTGTGTATGCGTGCTCAGGGAGAAGAGGAGCAAGTATGCAGGTAAGCAAGAAACTGAGAGACACAGGGCCATGAAATCTTGGGGGCATGAGAAGAGGGTGGTGTTAACCATGGACAGGGATGCAGAGAGTTTATCTTTTTCCTCCAGAGGTTTTGAGAATGAATAAGATGGAGCTCAATGCTTCAACTATGAGGAGTCACCACAGCAACACCCAGGCAAGATTCCAGCTCTCTAAAATCATTACCCATTTGAATGGCTATCACTGAACTGGTTGGTACAGAAATTTTGACTCTTTTCTCTAATAGTTCAGAAGGAGGAATGAGTAGAAACATATTTTATTACGGGGCAGTTGCCAGCAGAGTATGGGAACTCTGTGCCATGATTTGGGTAAGCAACTCCATAAGCCCCAGTGTTCAAAACTGGTTACCTGACAGATGGGTGCTACTGAAGGGGGTGGAGCCTTGAAGGGATAGGCCTCTTGGGAGTATAGCCTTGCAAGGGATAAGTAACTGAGCCAGTTCTGGACTGAAACTTCTGAAACTATGAACCAAAATAAACCTTTCTTCTTTATAAGCCACCTAAGGTATTTTGTTACAGTGATGGAAAATTGACTAAGATATGCTTCAAGAATTACTCCGCTCACAGTAACCCTTGTGATGACAGTGTGTAGAGCACTGAGAATTCTACCACACATGCAGGTGCCAGGACAAGAGGAAAAATATTTCTGTGGTGACTGAACTTAGTCAAATGTGAATGAAGGTCACACTTAACTACAAATGACAGTCTACTACATAAGTTTGGTCAAAAACCTATGTTGACTCAAAATTTTATTAAATCTGCAGAGTCTCAAAAACATAGAAAGTGAAGGAATAAACACAAATTGAGACCATGGTGATAAATGAGGTGTGATTTATTAAAGTCAATGACAGTGGCAAGTGAGGGCATGAAAACTGTTTAGCCGCTAGCATCCTGAGCCACTGCCAGAGACATAGTTTAGAGTATCCATTCCCTGAAATGTCACCCATGAGAGTAATTATGTATTTTAAGGAAACAGCTTATCTTTTTCCTAATGCTGTGGTCTTGGTGTTTCTTAGATTTTTTTTAGATTTCTCTTAATTTTTGCCTATCAGGCCACATTTCCACTATTTAAGTTACACAAAAATCAGTGGTTATTTCTGGGCTCAGAATCATATTTTATTTTATTATTTGTGCATATATTTTTATTTTCAAACAAATACATAAATTCAGAACATACTTGTATGTTCTAAGTTTGTGTGACATCACCTTATAGTTTTTTATTACTTTTAATAAGAAATAACAATGCAACAGTTTCAAAATATGTTAGCAGTACATTCCCAATAATTGATACAATGCATGTTATTGTACCATAGTAGTTCTTCAGAGCACTTGATGAAGACACAATAATTTTTCTAATCATTATTGGTTCAAAAATTTCTTCTCCTTGAACTAAGAGAAAGCAATTGTATACATAGTCAAGTATTTCATAATCTCAGTGAGTTGCTAACAGAACTCACAACATCAGAAGCTGTTGATGTAAGCCTTTTACAGCACAGCATACTAATCTAGCTTTACTTTTTATGCCTTATGGTTATTATTTTAAGGAAGAAGCAAAGACAGGGAAATCCCTGGAGGCATTATTCTTTCCAGAGGAACAATAGTCATAAGTCAAAACCAAGACATGCATAACTCTATACGCTGGTATCTATAAACTGAGCAACTACGTTGAAGACGGCAATGTGCAGCATAAAATCCACAGTTGAATACCTCTCATCTCGTTCTTCGATGTGTCTTATCAGTTATGATCATACTCCCTTCAAAGTAAGCTGGGCGTGGTGGCGCACACCTGTAATCCCAGCACTTGGGAGACCGAGGCAAGAGAATCGGTGCAAGTTCGAGACCAGCCTGGGGTACAAAAGTGAGCTCAAGGCCAGCCTCCACTGCATAGCGAGACCCTGTCTCAAAAAGACAAAAAAAAAAAAGTAAAATTTAAAAAATTAAAAGTAAAAGGGACAAAAGAGTTGAAGATTATTGAAAGTCTTAATGATCAAGTATTGATCCACTTGCACATGCCTGGATCTGTTAATCTGAGCAACAGATTTGAGAATAAAAATCTATAATGTAACAATCTTTGGTAATTTGCTATTCTTAATTGGAAAGCCTCTACTATATTGTTATTCTGTTTCTGTCTTTGCTTTTTTTATTGTCTGTTTTTGTTTTCACTTTTTAAAATAAAATAAAACCAAATTTAAAAGAAAAATTTAGCCTATGAAGCAAATAGAAAATTAAACAAATTAAAAATAAGGCAATAAGAAAACGCATGCAAATACAAGCTTCAGGGGTTCTGGAAAAACTTTACCAAGTTTCAGGCTCTTGTTTTTCTATGCTTAAAATAGTGAAGATTATTATTTGTGAATAATATTTGTGTTTCACTAAGCTGCTGCATGGAGTGGGGTCATATTTCTGATTGACTGCTCTGAAGAATAGCGCTTACTTCTCAGACCTGCTGACCCCGGAGTACCTATCTCACATGGAAAACCTTGTTCTCAAGTTAGGATCCCCACTTTTCGGATTCACTATGAGCTTCTCAGGTTGCTCTGCATGGGCTCCCTCCACCATGCTGCACATCTACCAGTTCCCATTTTAGTCTCGCTTGGTCCATCATCTCTTGACATAATAAAATACATAATACTGGGTAGTTTACAAATACGAGTTTATTGGGCTTAAAATTCTGGAGACTGGGAAGTATGGGAGTAAGGTGCGGGCATTTTGCTATATCAATACATGAGCGCCACACAGTGAGACAGAGAAAGTGTGCTTGCCACTCTGGCGCTCCTTCTTTTCTCATAAAGCCACTCATATAACCTGAAGATCCCTGTCTCACAATCTCCTCTAAACTTAATTGGTTTTCAAAGACCTATTCTCTAAATATCACTAATGTATGAACTTGGGGATTATGTTTCTAACACACAGCTTTTGCAGAGACATATTTAAGCTATGCTAAAAGTTACCTCGATAGCCCTACCACCTTTTTACCCCATTCCACTGTGCTTTAAGATTTACCCTATAACTTAAGGTGTTCTGTAAAGCCTCCCCTAATTGTCCCATACAATGTTATCTTTTGGGTTTGTGGTTCTTTGATCTAATCTTTCTTGATTAAGGAACTACTGGCAACACTTATATCTTAGTCCTCCGTGGAGCGCCAGAACTTACTAAGGTTTCAGTAAATAACTTCGAATTTATACTTGAAGGGTACTTAGTAAGAAAAGAGAAAGTAAAGAAAGGAGGGAGGAAGTGGAAATGTAGGTAAAAAGAAGAAGAGAAAAAGCTTTTGCTGCATCCAAATTAGTACAGACTGGGAGATGGACTTGAAGCCCATAAGGTCCCTAGGGATTGTTATCAGGATGTTGGGGTTCTTGCTCGATGACTGTCACTATGACTACTGCTGCAGAACTGGCAGTGTCTTGGGCAAAGATATTTTTCCCACGATACCTCAGGGAAAGATTGTTACAGCTTCCTGGGTCTCTGAAAACTACAGGACTGATCCATGATTCCTACTACTGTCACATCAGGAGCTCATGAATCTTCAACTCTTGCTGATAAGGTCATCTCCCCCTCCCGAGATCTCTTCCCTTGAAAACAGTCCTAACCTCATGGATGGCCGGTAGGAGGAATGTCTTACAGTGCTCTTCAGCCTTTCAGAAATTCCCGGTTTGAGCATCCAAAGGGTCATTAAAGTGGCCTATGCTGTCAAGACCACCAAGGCTTCCTCTACTGGCTTCCTGACCTTATTCTGCTGGTTGACTATGCTTTGATATAAGTAAGTGATGCCTATTCTACAAGAGTATGCACAACAACCTCAGGGAGAAGTCTTCCTGTAGGACCAGATGCAGTTTTTGGGGCCAAGGACATGCACAGGAATAGCTGAGCAAGCAACCAGGTGCTGGATGAATGGTGAAGAAGGTACAACAGGGCTGTGTATGTAAAGAAAACAGTATTTGGGGCCCAGCAGGATGGCTCAGTGGTCTAAAGCGCCTGCAGGCAGCTGCAGGGACCGTGGGTTGATCCCCGGCACCACATGCTGTGCCAGCCCTGAGGCTGAGCCGGGCATAAAAATAAATAAATAAAGAAAACAGTTTTCACTGGACCTTCTTGTCTTGACTCCAGAGACTATATAGTAGAGAGGTCATTTGATAAGTGGTTTAGATGACAATTTCCTCTCACTGTAGCAGCAATTAATTAGTTTTTAAATTGATTATGCTTGATTCGCAAGGACACTGAGGCATAGGGCCATGGTGCCAGCTGGACTCCCAAAGGCACAGCTTCTGAGATGAGGTAAGAAATAGAAAGTACATCTTGTGGAGCCCTTCCTGTGCAGGAACCAGGGAGGAAGCAGAATTGATCAGGCTGGAGTTTGTGTGTGGTGAATCTTTGCTAACCCAGCAGGAAGTAGAGTGCAGGTGTCTATAAATTGGTTCCTTTTTTAGAGACATGCCCCCCCCCCCCCATAGAGGTACTTCTGGCCACAATGCTTAGCCCCTGGCAGGACTGCCTGAGGTAGCATGGAGCTGAAGGCTTGTCTCATCTGAATAGTGATTGCATTCCAGAAGAGGAAGTGGGGAGCATCTCTCTATGTCTGCCACAGGCAAGGCACTTTGGCATATCTCCAAAACAGTGAAAAGTAGGGCTCAGGTCTGAACCCCTGTCCACATTTCTACCTCTATTGCTCCCACCCTGGCTTTCTTATTGCCATGTGTAGCATACTTTTGCCAGCAGAGAAACTGCAGGTCCTTTCCCAGAGCAACACATGGTGCAGCCAGCCCTTACACAGAATCTGTGAGTCTTTGGGTACCATGAAAACCGTGCTCATGGCTCGCAGGATCAATTCTGTCTGGCCTCCTTACCACTTCCTCTTGTAGTGGCATAAGTTGGCACCCAGCAGAAGCTCCCCTCATTTCTAGGACAGTCTTCTTCCCTTCTGTGCTCTCCCACTTTTCAGGCTTGATTCTTTCCAGGTGAAAGAAATAGTCACAAGGTCCTTATGTTTGCCAGTGTCCTCTCTCTTGATATGTCCCTGGGATAGGCGCGATCCTGTCCACTGATTCACTTTCATCCTCCCTCCTCTTTCTACAAACACAAGGCACATTTGCTGTAGGATTGGTTTAAAGAGAGCTAGGACTCCTCTGTCATCACACCCGGGTCACTCCCCTGGCTGCCTGAGCCCCAGTGTTTCCTTTTCCTTGCTCTTGTGGGACGTGTAGATCACAGTCTGACTGGCCATGCATTTGACTCTGCAAATACAACTCTCCCTGGTCCACACTGATTCAGCTGAACATGTCATGGCTTTTTCTTAGAAGGATTTAGGCTCAAAATAGCCCTGCGCCTATTGCTATCTTTACCAATAACCTGACTAAAGGGGCGTTTGGCAGAAAAAGAAAGATGAAGAGAAACTTAGGGCGATTTGCTTCTGTCCCCATCCTGATTAGGTGCTGAATCTTTTCTCGGGAAGATGACTTTCTACGCAGGCATTCCCCTACAGAGTTGGCTGTCAGCGCACAAATGTGATCCTGCACAGCCCCAAGTGAATAATGATAACCCGCAGACACGCAATTAGGTGTTGACGATTTCCAAGCTGCCTCTGGCAGCCCTGTCCTTCCCAGCATTTTCCAGCTTTCAAGCTTCAGTCTGACATGGTTTCTAAAGCAATCCTCACCTAGGCAGTGACAGCTTGCCCACAGCTCTTAGAAGGTCAGGGTGGGCAGGGTGGCATCAGACATTAAATAATCTATCTCCTCCCCCTAATGGTAGCATAGGGTGACTGAAGTCTCACAATACGATACTGTTTTCCCCAAACGTTTTGACATTGAGGTTATCTCAGCAGCAATAAGCCAATGGAAAATGGAACTAAAGAGATGATAATGTGGCACCCGGGAAATGAAACAGCACCGAAACCTAATTTCCTTGAAAAAATTTTCTCAGTACTCATTGATGAGACAATCATATTCACCTACATCTTTAACTGAGCAATTGCAAACTATGATTCCATTAGATTTTTAAAGCAAAATATGCCTGAAAATGTATTTTTATAGAAAAACTAATTAAAATAACCTGATGCTGTATTGAGTATGAGAAAATTTTTTTTTAAAAAAGGCAAATAGAAGCCACAGAACTCGAATAAGCTATAGCAGTAGCTTTTGTGGTGTGCAATATGAAACAGAGGTCTTAAATCCTTTGTGGAGATTAGGATAAGACCTTAACATGAAATTTGGATTGTGTGCCAATTTTAATTTAATTTTCTGGTTCCATTTAATTATGCTGCTCCTTTTGTACAGCGTGCAGTCTCCAAGTCTCCCATGAAGGGCACACTCTTGGCCTAATGCCTCCTCAGGGACCTCTCGTTTTGCTCTCTGGACTGGGTCACCCCAGGGCCCAGTCGGGTGATCAATCACTCAGGCATCTCTCAGGGCACCAGGCCAGGAGGCGATGGTTCACCCTTCAAGACTGTTGGTCCTCGAGACCTTTGTAACATCGATTGTCAGCTTGACAAAGCCAGCTGGATTTCTGCGTACAGTTCACAGACAGCACTGGGCAAAGCAAATTATGAAATGCCAGCATCAAGCCCTCAGGCTTTCCACAGAGTAGGACTGATAGAGCATCACACTGCAGAAGGAAAAGCACTCAGAGTTGCACAAACCCAGTACCTTGTAATAACTGCAGGAACGAGGAGCAGTTGCATAAGCTCTGTAGGCATCTATTTGTCCACCTGTAAATAAACTGGTGGACCAGTCTTGCAGGTGAACTTGTCTTTACAGTTTCCTCTGAGAACAATCAACAAGAGCTCAGTTTGGATTTGTCCCCTTTTCTGCCCATTGCAGTCCTTCCCCCATGCAGGGGGAAAGAGCCCAGGATGGAATCTATGGGACAGAAGAAGATCAGAAGTGATACCCTCAATCCCACCCTGGTCTCAGGACATGATTACCTAGTATCGGAACTTCATGTGTGTCCTAGTCAACCATCGCTGAAGGAAAGTCACAGAGGGACACAACTGCTTGGACAGAGGTCTTTGGGTATCAAAACCCCATTAGGTCACTATAGAAAGGAGCCATAACAGAGTTATAATGAGAATTACAATGAGATTACCTTCACAACAGTGGAGGTTCAGTTAGCTTGAAGCAAACATGTTGTAATGTTCCTCTGCCTGACTACGTCAGGAAGGGAAAACCTGGGAAACTGGGATGAGTAGAGGGAGAAATGGGCAAAATCATCATGCTAGCAATAGTCAGGCATATTCTCCTTTTCTTCCTATTGCACAGTGATAGAGCTGGGAAAACTGATGTGAATACAGAACAAATTCAACAATGTTTTTATTATTAAAGAATAAAAATTGGTAAAAAATAATAGAACCAATATAAAAATTCACCAAAAAATAGGAATTCAACAATGATCATTATACTGCATATTGCTGTCTTCAAGTTACTTGTTTAGCTTGCCAGATACAAACATGAAAAATTGTTCTTTTCTTTAACAAGGTACAAGAAATTAAAAAGGAGAAGAAAAAAGCATTCACTGCTCCTTTCAGTAGGCTGGCAGAAATCAGCAGTACGATTACCCAAGCTATCCTGTATATAATCATAAATATATGTATCTTTCTTTTATCCTTCTTTCTTTTGTCCTTTCCCTTGTGGCAGTTGTTTCTTCCCATTAAACATATTTTGTCCCTTTCAATGTATAAAAATGTGTCACTGGGGATTGCTGGGCCTGCCTGTGACAGCTGCAGTCCAAGACCTTTTATGGCAGGAAACCAGGGTTAACCAGGTGGCCACTGGCAAGAACAACCCTTTCACAAGCAAAGTAAGCAACACACCTCTGACACTTTAGTCCTCCACACGTGGAAGGGCAGCTCAGGGTCCTCTGTCCTGTCCCCCTCAGGTTCTTTGAGACCTTGGTAGACTGTGATTCTTTCTAGGAAACTTGTCACCTTTCAAGCTAGATTCCTGCTCTCATGATCCATGCTGTGTCTTGGGGGTTTCTCCGGACACAATCCAGCTCTAGGTATCTAGCCTCCAAGTGTTAAGCTCATCTTCTTGTCCCTTAGAATCATATCCCTTTACCACCCACACAGAAAATGATACGTGCCAAGAAGCACACTTCAGATTTTTCCTAACCATTGATGATCCTTGGTTGTGATTTCCATTTAGCTGAACTTAAATAGTGTCAAGTTCCCACTTCTCCTTCGCAGTCTATGCTATTTATTTATTTTTTTTTTTCTGATGGTTTGGGCAGCTTGTGCAACCCTCTTCTGAATGCAGTTTTCCTGGGGATTCTTAGGCCACAAATCATCTCTCGCTTTCTCCTGGATCTTAAAATTTACCTGGTTGAAAACTCTCAGAATGAACTGTTGTATGCAGACAGCAGTTCTCTGAAAAAGAATGCCTCAACTTTGCTCCAATAAACATGACACTATGTGCAATTCATCATGTCTGGAAGTCTCCATAGAAACCATGCTGCCACTCAGGAAAGGCTCTATACATGCAGAGGATTCTTGAAAATGCCCGTCCTTGGACAAAATAATATACCCAAGCCCCAGAATATCAGGATTGAGGCCAATTGTTAGGCAGGACTTCTAGATAACAGCATTGAGAAAGATAGCTTGTCTCAGAGACTCCAGGATCCTCTTACCTCTAAGTGACTACAGTCTGCATGTTCCTGTCTCTGCTCCTTCCTTAGAGGGGGTCAAGAGGGCTGAGTGTTATGTGGCAGCAGGGCAAAGCCATCCTCCAACTGCTCATTATTTGGAAGTCAAGTGCTATTTTTCTAATATGGAGAAATTACAGGCTGGTAATGTGATCCCAATGGAAACAAAATACAGTGGCTGATCCCTCCTGCCATTCAAACCTCTCTGTCAGCAGGGAATCTCCATGCTGAAGGTTACATTATGATGTTTTTAAAAGGAGAGCTTTTAAAATATAAATATCAGGTAGTTGTGTTTTACTTTATGGAAATTCTTGACCGTTTAACTGTTTGGTAATTGCTATGCACAACTGAGTAAATATATGGTGAGCTCCAACTCATTTAATACCAAGGAAGTGGAACTTTTATATATTTATATATTGCCTTTGAGTCTGAAGTTTACCCTTCTTTCTAGCTGTGACATGAGGTCAGCTAAACTATGGTGAAATTTCAGAGCTACCAAATGTCCTCTTTAATTTCCAGGGTCCTGGAAACTAGATCACCCTAGCCATTGCTCATTTCTCTCTTCTGTGAGCACAGTGGGCCTCTCTGCAAGTACAAACAGCCACCTCCTCCTGCGGCCATATCTAGGGCAACATGGCTATAGCTAGGTCTCCTGCAGGAACGTTGACCAAGGACACACGGAACCAGACTCCTAGCCAGTCTTGTACCTCAGGACATTTGCAAAGTCCATGATATCTGATTAGGGTGGGATGCCACACCCTCACCCTGCAGATAACCTGCTAAATGTCAATTTCCCAGAAGGCCTTTGTCTGACCCTATAAACAAAGTCGTACCTCTTGTTATTTGTTTTTGTTGTATCTTATACTTTTATTTATGACTTAAATACATGAAAACTTGTGATTCTGAGTAAGCAGCAGGAATCGGAGAACCACAACATGTTGGCTTTAGAAGGCCAAGGCTACCAATTGTGACAGAACTCTGAAGAGACTCAGGCTTCTTGCACTGTCTGTTCTCATAGTCCAAGAATCTTGTCACTATTACATGCTTATTTTAACACTCATGTTGCTTTTTCAATAAAATTTTAGAGGATTTAAAAAATAACATATATTGTGCTGTTTATAATATAATTTTCTGGCATGAGTCTCCTGGCTCTGTCATTTTTTTTTTTTTTTTTTTCCTGAGGATCTATGTTCTCTTACCAGTTCATATATCTCCTCTCCTTCCAACTTTCTTACCTGGGACCACTGAGTACATTTCTTGAGCTTGGATAGTTCTGTCATTTGCAGCTGGGGATTTGTTTTGTCATCATTTATTCTCAGTTGGACCTCAAAAAAAAAAAAAAAAAAAAAAAAAAAAAAAAAAAAAAAAAAAAAAAAAAAAAAAAAAA